>PVKS010006169.1:0-80159 GCA_004027875.1 Aplodontia rufa
TTAGGAATAAGGAAAACATAGAAATGGGGTGCAAGTGGGGTAAAGACTTTGGGTGAGGATGAGAGAAAACTGCTAATATTTAGGAATTACCAGAGTACAGGGGAGGAAGAGGTTAGTATGGCGCATGGTTCTGTTCACTCACTGGAAGCTGAGGCTATTTTGCTATCATGAAATGTTTTCCTGGTTAGATCCCAAAGGCATAGGGATAGCAGTTGGGTTCAAGAAGACATAGAGAGAGTAGGAGCCAATCACCAGTACATACACATGGATAAATATTTACATCCACCAACACCAAATTCAGTACTAATCATAAAGCAAAAAAGGATAAAAAAAAGAAAAAACCCACAATAATGTTAAAAAGTTAGAAGACGAACAATTTAAAAATATTATACTCCAGCCAGATCCCCATTTAAAAAAAAGGAAAGAAAAAAAACAGTAGGCAAACAAAAAACAAAACTAGGTGGGAAAGTTCTGAGTTTTTTGCCCTCTAGGTCAGCGAGTATGTACCGTGGGGGATGTGTTCAAATCTGTCATCTAGCTGGGGATTCTTCACAGTTGAGCTTGTCGGGGGAGAAGCAGTTTGGTTAAGTCCGACGACCTGGTTTTTCTTAGAGGATCACCTCAAAATTTTCTGTTGCAAAAGGGTATAAGACCCTGCCTTCTCACAGTTCTTGTGAGGATAGATTTCAGCACCCCCTGAGCTGTATTCCTGAGGTGGTTACTTTTTACCTGCCCACACTCTAGAATTTCTTGGGCCTGGGGCTCAGAAGCTGAAAACAATCTAGTTGATCCTAGCATAGATGTGTGGGGCTCTGACTGATCCAAGGAGAGTGGCCAGACTGAAACTCGCTTCCTCAGGATCACTGGCAACCCACTCTGTGTGACTTATGATCTTCCGAAGCCCCAAGAGCTGCTCTGTGGGGTTGACAGACACCCGGCAAGGATGGTCCAGATTGTGCCAGTGCTTATGTGGTTCTCAGTTGCAAGCACTAGGGGGGCGGCCACCTGGAGAGGTCAGGGCCTACATAGCCTTGGCTATGCACAGGGCTCAGATGCTAAGGGAAAGCCCACACTGCACCTTTTATTCAAAGGTTCCTGAGGCTGATGTCAGACCTTGTGTTGTTAGAGAGTTAGAGGCAGCTTTTGCAGAGTCTGAGGCAGGTGGTCCCCTTGAGAAGAGTGTGCCCTACTGCACCAAGTTCTGTTCACAGACTCCTCCATTCGGGCGTGTAGAGGGGTGGGCAGAAGTCTCCATCTGAGAGGTTTGCGAGCTGGAGAGGGGATTCGTAGTTTCACCCAGCCCTCAGGGCAGACGGCCAGGTTGGGGGGGGGTGCGGTAACTTCTCTCTTTCTGTTCCTGGAGACTGAGGCCCCAACTCCATGTTTAAAGGATGGATCTGGTTTCTCTGTGAGCCTCCCACGCTGCTCTCAAAATGGCAGGCGGAGCCAGTCGGCTGTGACTGACCCGCAGTCTAGTTTTGCTGGTGCGAGCGATTAGGTTAATGGACTTGAGAATCAGCTCTTCTAAACTGTGAGGATGGGTGGAAAAGTGTTGTCCACCATGATTGAGTTAAAGTTCTTGTACCGATTCCTCTCCTCCCCTGGCTCCGCCGGCAACTGGAAGTGGAGAGGAGAATCCCACCACCACACAGCCCCCTTGGGAGATGGCCAGATCGCAGGGCGGAAGATTCTGGTTTTCTGACCATGGAGGCTGAGGCCCCAAGACCGAGTTTAAACTATGGGTTTGGCTCTGTTTTTGCTGAATGAGCAACCTGTCCCACCCTCAGGGAAACCTCACAATGATGAGTGGCACCAGGTGGCTGCCGCTATCACGAACAGCTGTAAGTTCTCTAATGTGAGTGATTAATTCCCAGAGTTTTATATTTAGTTCTTATAAATTAAGAGTGATCAGGTCAGGAGGCTTGCTACCAGATTGGGGTATTTGATTAGGAAACTTGCTCCATTTCCTCCCCTCCAGGGTAGCTCCCCTCCCCCCGGATGTGGGGCCCATTGCACGGGTGCCACAAACTTCTCCTTTATATTCATTAATGTACCACGCTATTCCTTTGGAGTTAAAAAATTAGCGGGGGTGGTGGTGGTGATGTTCCTCTTTGTCCTACTATGGGAAGCCACGTCCACTCCTGCAGTGAGAGGTATTTCTTAGGAGCGTCTCAGAGTCACTTGGTAGGGTGGTCGCCATGTTCTCTCCTCAAATTAAATCACTTTAAAAGGATACTAAATAATAATATTTTAGAAAAATCTATCCATAGATGCTGGACCACTTACACTCTGAGTCCTGATTCTCAAAGTAGCTCTGAAGGGCAGGAATGCTATCATATCTTTGAGAAACTTGCAGTTCTAGTACTGTGGGTTAAACATATTCATGGTAAGCCTCTTTTTTTAAAATAAAGAAATGAAAAATCTGATGTTCAAAGAGGTTAAAAAACACACCTCAGAACATGCAGGTAATAATTGGCTTAGCTGGTATTTAAAGTTAGGTTAACTAAAATCTTTCCAAAATGTCTTGGTGTCCCAAAGGAGCAACCAACATCACTATTTCCTAAGCTTTTTTGTTATAGAAACTATTAATCAGCAGCTTCCAATTTTCCATGCCCCCAGTTCCTGGTGACCTTTGATCTACTTTCTATCCTGTGAATTTGCCTATTCTAGGTATTTCGTATAAGCACGATCTTGCAATATTTATTGTTTTATGCCTGGATAATTTTACTTAGCATAATATTTATAAGGCCCATCCATCTTGTAGCATGTATCATAACTTCTTTCTTTTTATGGCTGAATAATATTATATTGTGTGTGTTTGTGTGTGTGTATACATTTCCACATTTTAAAAATCCATTCATCTATTTGTGGACATGTGGTGTTTCCTCCTTTTGACTATTGTGAATAATGCTACTGTGGTATTATGGATAACAACATGTAACAATCTATTTGAATCTGTTCATTTCTTTTGAGTTGTTACATGTAGGTGGAATTTCTGGATCAACATGGCAATGCCATATTCACATTTTTGAGCAACAGCCATTTCCCTGAGTGGTGGTGCCATTCTACCAGCAATGCATGAGAGTTCTGATTTCTCCACATCTTCAGTACTCTTTCCCTTTCTGGACATCAAAGACAATTTCTTGCCTTTTCTAGGAAGCAAAAGAATATTCCCAGAGTACATACAAGTGGCTATGGAAAGACTTGAGGTACAAATTCAGGTACTGTTTCTTTCTTAGTAGATTTAAAGTTTGTAGTAACTGCTGATGTAGTAGCTTAATCAGCATAAAAGTTTAAAGACATACTTGATTGTTTTGATCCACATGATTTCACTATATTCACTTTCTCATACAAGAGATGTTAACCTGGAAGAAGTGGTCTGAAAGAGCAGAGACGGAAAAATGTTTAAATAAGCCATTAGTCCTGCCAACTCAACACTAGGGCATCCTGACCACAAATTTGGAACTACAATAAAAAAGTCATAAACCTCTGAACTCTGGGAGTGATTACATCTGGCATGAGAAAAGGCAGGGCAGGCAGAGCCCCTCAAGCCTGCCACTGCTGATGCTTGGGGTGAGTTTCCAGCTTCTCTGAGAAAGGAGGATGAATACAGCCCAGAAATCTGTGCAGACATTATCAGAAGGAAGGGAACAGTGAGGATCATTGGAAAAGGGTTACAGAAAATGGGAAAGGACAGGCACAGGAGTCACATGCTGCCAAGGACAGTCCTGTACAAGGTGCAGTCTGAAGGAGAAGAAGACAGGAGGAGGAACAGAGCTCTGTTTCCAAGGGCTGCCAGATTGGAAATGAACATGGATGTGAAAACTGGAGTGGTAGAACCCCAAATTCAGTTCTGTAAATTGGTACTTCTCCCACCCTATTGTGCTTTGGAATGACCTGGGAATCTGTTAAAATGCAGATCCTGACAAATTCAGTCTGGGGTGGGAATGAGAGTCTACCTTTCTAACAAGCCCCCTGGCAATCCAAGGCTGCTCTACCCCACTTTGAGTACTACCGTTATCAATTAAAGGTAGAGAAAGAATGAAGAAGGAAATGAAGGAAGATAGTGGGGGCAGATTTCAAAAGCCCCTGTCATGCTATAGAACTATTTCCTGGGAAGGTCCTTTAGATTCTTCAACAACTCAATCTCCCTCATTGGCTCCACAACTGAAGCCCATCTTGAAACAAACATTTACTTCTAGAAACCATTCACTTCTCTGGAATCCATGTGATAAAAGGTGGCGAAGAACGTTGGAGTGGTTCCTTCATTCTGTTTTTTGGAAGGAAACGCCGTGGCTTCAGGACGTGAAACCCTCACAGCAAAGGCTTTAAGGGATGACAGGCTGGACAGGAGAAACTGCACGGAACCTAAGTGGAAAACTGAGCATGCATAAGGCATCCCTGGGAATGCCTAGAAATATATGTGTTTTGGTCAACCTCATGAGAACTGGAGAAATATATGGCCTCCCAAGAAATTCCATGTGTGCTGGTCCTTAACAATTAGGCCTTTTCTGTGCATGTGTGAAGTGTTATAAACTAGAGACATATGGTCTTCAAAGTTGCAGATGCTGCTTCTGCTCCTTAAGCATCGCTTCTGTGGTGCATTAGTGTCTTATGGGTCACAGTGTCCTAAGAATACTAATTCTGCATAAAAAGCAGTCCAAACTGAGTGGTGCATTGAGAAAAAGTGGAGGTTAAATGGGTATCACCCCGAGTAACTAATTAAAGATGACACAGATATTCAGTGCCTCATGAAAATTGGATGTATCACACGCACCCCGAATATTTATCGAGCACTAGGTTTTTCATCCTTTCTAACCCATGTTTAGCACTACTTCTTTTGTATGGTCATCTTTTAAAAAAATTATTGAGGAGTTTTGTTATTATATAATCATAAATGCATACGTAGTAACAATATAATATGTACCTGGTCCTATTCCAAAATCACCTCTGCATTTCCCTCACCCTGGACTCTTGGCTCTCCTATATTCCCCCCTGTAATAGATATAAATGCCCATATATGCATATGATTGCACTTTTTCCAGAATTAAGTGGTTGCATAAGTATTATTTGGCTTATTGGGGGAGTAAGAGTAAGCTACCTTGTTGAATACCCCCTTAGATCCCTCCCTATCCTCCCTCTCACTCCCCTCCCCTCTCACCTCCTTACATGTCTATAGTTCCCCTAGATTATGTGTTGCTTTGACTTTGGTGAGTCTAGTGCATGAGCTTGACCATTTACCTAAGCCTGGGTTTTGCTCTAGCCTCCACAAATGAGGGGAAACATTTGACCCTTGAGTCTCTGGGTTTGGGTAATTTTGCTCAGCATAATTTCTTCCATTGCCATCCATTTACCTTTAAAGGCTGCAATATTATTGTTTTTCATCGCTGATCAGAACTCCATAGTAGATATATATACCACAGCTTTTGGATCCATTCACCCAGTGAAGGGCATCTGTATTGATTCCATAATTCAGCTATTGTAAATTGAGCTTCTATGAACATTGATTTTGCTGTGTCACTGTAATGTGCTGATTCCAGCTCTTCTGGGAAAATATCCAGAAGAGGGTTAGCTGGTTTGTACGGTGGATTCATTCCTAATTTTTTGGAGGAGTCTCCACACTGCTTTCCAGGGTGGCTGTACCAGTCTGAAGTTCTAACAACAGTGTACTAGTGTTCCTGTTTCCCCACAACCTCTCTAGTATCTGTTACTGTTTATATTCTTCATCATTGTTAATCTGACTGGAGTGAGGTGAAATCTTAATGTCCTTTCGATTTGCATTTCTCTGATTACCAGTGATTTAGAACACTTTCTCATGTATTTATTGGCTTACTTGATTTCCTCTGTTGAGAAGTTTCTGTTTAGCCCTTTGACCCATTTACTGATTGGGTTGTTTGTGATTTTAGTATTAAGTTTTTTGAGTTCTTTGTAAATTTTGGATATTAGTTCCTTGTCTGAGGAATCACAGACCATGATTATCTCCCATTCCGTAGGTTCTCTCTTGACAGTTTAGACCAGTTCCTTGGCAGAGTAAAAGCTTTTTAACTTAATGGCATTCCACTCTTTGATTCTTGACTTTAATTCTTTTGCTTTGGGAGTCTTGTTGAGAAAGTCATTTCCTACTCCCATATGCTGGAGTATTGCTCCTAATTTTTCTCCTAATAGTTGTATGGTAGCTCTACTTCTTTTATTTCTGTCCCTTATATCGTACCTTTTTCTATGCTTACTTTCATCCATTATTATTCATTTGCCTAATTTTATTGTGGAATTTAATACTTTTTAAATAACCACATTTACTATTTTTCCCAAGGTGCTTTGCAAAATTTTTGAGAAGCAACCAAGGAGACACACTAAGTGCAATCAAAGGCTCCTTTCTTAAACTGGGATTTCTCTTCCAATCTTGGAATAGGTCACTGTTTGGAGTCCCAGACAGCATGGCAGGGAAAACCAGCAATATTCTTTTCCATCAATGTCTGGGAAAGCTCATATATTGAACTTCCAGGAGAATTTGCATGTCTGACAGCAAGATGGATGCTTCTCATAGGCCATACTGGCATTATTTTACAGCAACTGTATCACTGTTGTGAATGGTACTAGGTACCTGCTGTACTCTTGAGGGTGGTGAAGGGCTGGGAAGTGGCACCCTGTACTCAGTTACATGTTAATTCTCTACAAAGTGATAACCACAATTGAGATAGAAATTGGAAACAAACAAATTCCATCTTCTGCAATTTGTGACATCCCCATGTAATTTAATGGGTAAGAACAAAAACTTAAATTGCCCCCATAAAATGAAAATAGTCATTGGAATCAACTTTATTCCCCTCATTTAATGGGAATCATTAGCCTTTTGTTTTACATGGAAAAGGGGGATCAAAGGCATTAATGACCAATAATTTAAAGTCAAAACAATGTTTTATTGCTTTTTCATAATTAAAATAGATAAAGGACTTTTCTGAGTTCAGAAACAAAAATGAAAAAAATTTAAGAAGAAGATGTAGTATGAAAGGAAAGCAAGTTAAAACACAAAAACGTCTGTACCTAAAATAATAGATTGTCCCTGCCCCCAAATCTTGTGTTTGATAGAAAAACAGAGATGAATCATTTTCATTAGCTAAGCATATTCTAATGTTCTATTAGCTAAATGGAAATCTTATTATAGTCCCTGGTGGAATAATTTAAGCTAGTATTATTTATGTGGCTCTGCATATAAATATCTAACTTCAGAGTTTTAACCAAGATCCAAATCAAACAAAATTAGTTAATTTCATCTTTCAGTAAGACATTGTTCAACAAACACACAGGTGTACTATTTGGAAAGAAGCCAGCCAGAAAATACTTGAAACTGAGTACAGAGAAATTACCAGAATTTACTAAAGAGCATAGGTTATAGTTTTAATTACTTAAAAAGGAATTTATTCAAATAGCCAGGAGGGGTTTTAATCTCAGCTGAAAATGCTTGGGTAGGTTCCACTTTACTTTCTCCTTATTCAAGAATCTAAATCTTTTTGTGTTTTATTTCCTCCCCAGGGTAACATATTGCTTTTTGGGTCATGCCAACAAATACAAAGTTCTTATGAGTTGAAATATGGCAAACAAGAAATGCTCACTGTTTAGGTACTCACAATTCACATGTCCAAAATACTTAGGATAAACGATACCCGTACTCCTTTGTTCTGCAAATGGAGCTGAAAATCTCTTAAGATTGGGTTTTCTGCAGAGCTTCCAATAATAATACTCGGTTATACAGGGAGTTGATGTAGTAATAGCTTTAGGTAATAATAATAATGCTCAGCACTTGGACATTTGTCACCATACAACTGTTTTAACTGTTTAATTCTCTTAAAGCCCCTGAGTAATTGAAATCAGAAAGCAGCACACTATTCTCACTCATAGTCTTGAACCCCAACCACTAAAGCAAGTTTGCATCTTCCCTTGCCACTTGGATCCAACTAGGTTGGATGAATTGTGTAAAACCTTCCTTCAGCATTCCATTTTGCCTCAAACCATGAAGCTGGCAGAAAGCTGCTCTTTTTAATTTATTTTTACATTATAAATGTTAGCTCACTTATTTTAACTTTACAAAAATATCTGCTGGTCCTTTTTTTAATCCACATTAAATGCAATTTGGAGGCCTCTTCCTTCTAATTCTGGAATGCAAAATTAACCTTAGTTATCACAGAAAGTCCTTTTGCTTAAAAGGTGGTCTAGAAAGGAGATGAAACTTGAAGATTTAAAATCATTTGAACATTATCTAGGGAGAAGAGATTGAAATTAAAACTTGTTTTATAGATTGAAGAGGAAAATAAAGTGTTTTTAAGCAAAATTGAAGTTATTACTTGATTTAAAAAATGAGTTTGAGAATAGAATGCAACATTGCTGTTGGAATTTATCGCTCCTGTATTTGAATTTAAAGATCGAGTAAAGTTTTGGCTTAGAGAATTCCAAGAAGTAGTTATATCAGGATAGGATAGATTTTGCTTTAATAACAAATTAATTGCAGCATCTCAGTGGCTTAGCACAACAAAGATTTCTCTCTTGTGTTACTGACCACTGTGAGTCAGCAAAGGGGAGAGGGGGAGATTGAGAGAGGGG
Source organism: Aplodontia rufa (assembly GCA_004027875.1). Taxonomy (NCBI): domain Eukaryota; kingdom Metazoa; phylum Chordata; class Mammalia; order Rodentia; family Aplodontiidae; genus Aplodontia; species Aplodontia rufa. The sequence goes on from PVKS010006169.1 coordinate 8,596, forward strand.
CCTCCGTTCATGGGATCCTGCTGGTGGATGCTCCCCTTTCTCATAGCTACATACACCTAGAGCATTTCACATTTGCTGATGCAAAAACAGGAGCATAGAGAAACCAGGACTGCTCTTCTGTGACTGGGTTTAAAAGCAACAAGTGTCGTTTCTGACCAAGAGTCCCTTAGACAAAAGTAGGCCAGAAGAAGGGCAAATGGAACATGTGGTGGGCATTATTTCCCCTGCTTCGGTTACTGTGGACAATTATAATATTTCTTGTATGTATAATATTGTGTATCATATTTGTTATGTATTTATATGTGCATAAAGCACATGAGGCATATATATCATGGTATTTCATGTGTATTTAGCACTTCTTTCATATGTATTGAATGTACTTTACTTATATACATTATGAAAACTGATTGCAAGGGGAAAATGTACATGTCCTTTCTAATTTCCTTGATCATTACAGAGAACCAATCTCCTTCAGAATCCATTTGTCTGAATAGATAACCCAAAGAACGGTAAAAAATTGATTTTAAAGTTTGCTTTGTGAACACTTCGTCTTTAGCTCTGTAAGTCTATCATATGAAAAGCTTATCATGTGTTCTTGCAACACTCAAAACCCATGGTGCGTATTTCATTGTTGTACAGCCATTGTCCCCATCGTCCTGCCTTTGCACCCAGACTCCTACACTAGAACTGTGCTTGCTGAGCCCTCTGATTCCTGAATCCCGTGGATTCAGATCTGATCTACTCTCCTCTTGGAATGTGACGCTTGGTACCACTGTTTCCTTTGGGAAAGACTACACTGTGGCTTTTCATTCTGCTCCTTCCCCTGCAGCCATCAGTCATATCCAGTCTCCCCCATTGGATCCTCTTCCTCTGCATTAGATACTGCAGCTCTTTAGGGCTTCATCTGCAACTCTCTGTTCTTCACACCCCATGCCAAGTACACCCTAGAGTGCTGGCCATGCCCTGTGGTAGCCCGCATAACAGGATACCCCTGCTGAATGTCCTGAACCTAAGGCTACTACAGCTGAGAGAGGCTGCAGAGAATACCATGCAATAAGGCTTCCTTGTAAAGAGCTTCTTAAATGTCCATATCCCAAGAGCTGCAGGGAACTGATGTGGTAGAGGAGTTGAGCAAGTTGGAGATATGGAGACTGCCAGCCTAGACTAAAAGATAAGTTAATTCTGAAGTTCTTATGAAGCAACGAAAAAAATCCCTGACCAATTCCAGGCAAAACAGATGGCCTGCACATGTGGGATGATACATCGTCCTCCCAGCGCAGCACTATCCTCTGTTCTCTCCTACGTGGGAAGCCTCAGCTCCCCAGCTGACAGCTTTGGACTGTATTATAAAGCAGGAGGGGGGTTCTCTCTGCCCTGGGAAGCACAGTGTTTTTTCTAAGTTAACCAAAAATGGACACGACCACAGTCATCCAATGACCAGAAATACAAAAGCCCTGTCTCACCCTGGATGCTCAGAGATCTTTCTACAAAGAGATGGTCCTGGGAAAGCTCGCTCCTGGGACTGGCTGACTCAGGATGTGGGCTTGCCAGAAAACCAAGGCTGTAAACCACCTAGCTTGGCAGTAAGTGTTGGCACCTTAGTGAATATTGAGGATTTATTGTAGTTACAAACCATTGTATAATCAGGTCCCACAAGGAGCTAGGAAATCAAAACACCTGGAATGACTGATGGTCCTCTCCAAGGAATACTACATTTCTTTCTCTGGGCAATTCCTTTTTTCCGTTGAACGTTCCTGTAAAGTGCCTCAGCCTCTAGGAGGTCTTCCCATCTCTGGAAGACTGAATTTCCCACCCCTCCCTGGTGCTGCCTTCGCATGCATTTCTGTCATTTCAGTTTTTACATGTGTCATAATCACCTGTGAACCCCCAGGTCTCATCCATTGGGCTGCATGCTACCTGTAGGTAGGATACCAATTTCTGATGACTACTATCGTAGCTGGCATATATAATGCTCTCAGGAAATTTTAGATGAATGAATAAGTAATAAATGAATGAATGAAGATTCAAAGTGACTAGAGCCAGTTTGGTTCTTAGAGCCAGTTTGAGAAGTCATTCCCTAACAACGGACACACATTCTTAGATATGTGTGAAGCCAGAGATGTTAAGGTGTGAAAGGAGGGTGCCAACTAAGAGAGAGACATATGGGATTGTGTAACAACTTTAAGAATTAGTACACATTATTCCACCAGAAACTCTATATGAAACATCAGGATGACATAAAATACTGGGCCTGCCCTGGGGAGGAAATCTTTGTAATGAATACTCAGACATACCTAAGCATGCATCTGGACTGGCCATAATCTGTGTTGTCCTGAATATCTTTACTACTAATTTTACCCCCAAGAGACTGAACACCCGATGGAGAGAATCTTGATAGGCATCCTTATCACCTAGCGAAATCACCATAACACATTTAGAAAATGATTACAGGTCTTGGCTAATGACTATGACCAACGTTGGTTCATTTGTCCTAGGTCAGACCATTACCCTGTCTGAAATAGACCCTGGGATTTAGCATTGCCTGCCCATATTACCAAGGGGTCAGCATGTTGTTCCACAGATGGAACAAATATTTGGTCTTTTAATTGCTATCAAACTAGTTGTTGTGTTTTTTTTTTTTTTGTACTTTTAAAAAGCTGCTTTCCCACAGTCCTTATGCTGACAGGGAATTTTGTTCATTTTCTATATAAAAGAAAACTCCAGCAAAGGGGAGAAGACGTTCTGGTTGTGTGTGCAGAGGCAGAATGAGCAAAGGATGGATGGAGAAAAAGGCTAAGATCCACTGAGGGGGATCCCTATCATCCTGGCTCTGAGGTTGAGGAGCAGGAGAAATAGAGACCTCTGCTCCCTCAAGCTTAGCACCCCAAGTTGGCTGCCCCAGGACTGGGAAGGCCCTACTGCTTTTGCATTGTTTCATTAGGCTGTTGACAAATAGACACATGGGAGCGATCCACAGTTGGGCACTGATTGCATGTTCCTTCGAAGGCCTGACAGGCCCTGTGCCTTCTGTGAAGAATTACCTTAATCCCTCATTGACATCTAACCCACCTTCACATTGTCCAGAATTTCTTAGTCATGCTTCTCAGAAGGTTTTGATTGTTTTTTTTTTTTTTTACATGGCTCTGCACAGATTGTTTACCTCTCTCCTCTTTCTATTCTGGGGTTACTAGTGGCAGGGTGACAGCAGAGCAGGCCTCTAGCATCCTCACCTCTCGGGTGGGGCTGCTTTAAGAAGGAACTTTTTGTTATTTTTTATTTTGAGATAGGGTCTCACTAAGTTGCTGAAGCTGACCTCAAACTTGTGATCCTCCCTCCTCAGTCTCCCAAATAGCTGGATAACAGATACGTGCCACCAAACCTATCTGCATCATCCTCCTTTGGATAGCATCTGCCTTATCCCGTGTCCATCAAGTAGCCCCACCATCCAGGAACTATTTCTGCAGAGCTGCAGTGAGCTATCCTTTATCAGTTATGTATGGAAAACCAGAACCCTTCCATCTAATTGTGAGCTCTTGGGGATCTATGCTTGTGTATCACCTACCTTCTCACTCTGCTGGCTATGTAATGGATTTCAGTCTATGCCCTTGCACTCAGTGACTGAGGCTCTTGGAGTCTCAGTTGTATACAGTATAATAAACTAATTTTTCTCATATGCATTTAGATAGCTGTTGAATATATATCATCCTTAGAAGTATGGCAAAATTATCACTCAATTTTTCATTTCTTTGATTCAGAGGAGCAATCTTGATTGAAAAATGCTGGCCAAAATGGAATTAGCAACTATCCAACATCATCTTCATCCACAAGGACAGTGCCTGGACTCTTTCCTGGATGCACTGGAGGAGCATTTACCAGGAAGCTAATGAAACTTACACATCATGATCCCTTGCTGGCCTCAGACCCTCTCCAAGGTCCTGTACCTGATCTTATATTCTTAATTTAAAAAAAAAATCTTTTTGGGGAGCTGGAGTGCTGGCTCAGCAGTTATGGCACTAGTCTGGCATGTATGAGGATCCAGGTTCAAACCCTGGCACCAGATAAGTGCTGCAGCAACAAACCAGATGAAAAACTAAATAAAATTGATTCTTTCTCTCTCACTGACCCTCTCTCTTTTAAAAAAATCTATTTTATTCTCCCCCACTTTTATTTTGTGGTATTGGATATTGAACCAATGGAAATTCTACCACTGAGATATACCACCCACACACCTTTTTAAAGTTTTAACGGTGAGATATGTCTCGCTAAGTTGCCCACACTGGCCTCAATCCTGTCTCAGACTCCCTAGAAGCTGAGATCACAGGCACGTGCCTCTGCACTTGGCTAAGTCTTTTTTTCTTAAAGGCTCTCCTTCTTCTTTTTCACTATAAAGGCTTCAAATGTCACTATGTGCCAAGCATTGTTCCAAGTGCAGGAGTACTGCAGTGAACAACATAGAAAAAAATTTCCTGCTTTTGTGTAGTAGTATATGCTTTAGTGGGGGAATGCAGACAATAAAGAAAAGACATGCTAGCACATATAGAAAATATATATTCACACAATGTCTGTGTGGCAAGGGAAGGTCATAGTGAGAAGCTGAGGTGAGAGCAGACATGAAGGAAGCAGGTGGATATCTGAGGATAAGGATTCTATCAGGGAAAGCAGCAAGAGGAAACGCTTAGAGTAGAATATGACCTTCTTATAATTAATATGCCATAAAATTTACAAATCAGTGGTTTTTAGTAATTCCCAAGGTTGTTGAACCACTAACACTACCTAATTTCCACTGCTTTCTGGATATGGTTTCTGACAAAAAAAAAAAAAAACAACTATTCTTCTTATTGAAGGTCCCTTGTACGTGATTAATCACATTTGTTGGTTAATCTTTGTTTTTTTATTCATAATTTGATTTAATGTATATTGGTGTATATTTGAGTTTTTCATGCTTGGAGTTCATTAAGCTTCTTGGATGCATAGATTCATGTTTTTCATCATATATGGGAATTATTTTAGCCATTATTTCTTCGACTGTTCTTTATGTGCAAATGAGGTGCATGTTGCTGTGACTGATATTGTTCACATGAATACCTTTTGTTTATTCCCCTTTTTGTCTTTCTGTTTCTTGATTGAGTATATTCAATCACTTTATCTTCAAGTTTGCCATTTCTGTCTTCTGCTGGTTTAAATCTGTTATTGTGCCCCTCTAGTGAATTTTAAAATTTAAGCTCTGTACTTTTCAATTCCAGAATTTTCTATTTGGTTCTTTAAAAGTTATTTTCTACCTCTATTAATTCATTTCAGGAACATTCTTTTAATACTTCTTTTTATTTTTTTAAAGTTTTTAAGACATGTTTTCCTTTAATTGTCTTAACTTATTTGTAAAAATTGGCTGAAAGCTGAAAGTCTTTTGCCTAGGAAATAAAATTCCTGGGCTTCTTCTATTTATTGTTTTTCTCACCATGTGTATGCATATATGTACATGTATGTGTGTGTACATTTATATATTTTGTTTCTTTGAATGTCTCATAATATTTTGTTAAAAACTGGACAAATCAAATAATGGAATGTTAACACTAGAAATCATGTTATCATCCCTTCCTTTGATTTGCTGTTGTTGCTATTTCTTTTTTTTTTTGTTTATTTGCTTTTTTGGAGACTTTTCTGAACTAATACTGTAAAAATCTGTATTCTTTGTTGTGTGTAGCCACTAAGTTCTCAGCTTGGTTAGCTTAAATGTCAGCTAATAATTTGGATAGAGATTCCCTGAGTGTCTGGAACCAATAACCCTCCCTGTTTTTGCTAGGGGCCCTGTGATTGTGTTGGGAAATGTCTTCAACATTCTTCAGGTAGTTGCAAACTCTGCCTTCACTTTTGCTTTTCCAGAGCCCAAGGTGAGCCCAAGGTGAAAGTTTAGGCCTTATCAGGTCTTTCCTAGTTATGTGCAGTCTTACACATGCACATGGTCTTTTAGATTCCCAGGAATATGTCATAAATTTTCAAAACCCTGATGGACAGTTCACTTCCCAGCTTTTCTTTTCAAACCTTTTTATTAGCATGTTATCTCCCCCAACTGTTATCCACGGCCTCAAACTGAAAAGTTAATCAATTGCCTCTGATTGGTTTTGCAAACACTCCCACTGAAAAGTCTTTTCATTCTTGAGAAGATACAAAAAGTCTGGTCAAATAATGTTAGGCTTGCTAATGAGGTCTTTTAGGGAACCACCACATTGATCAAATAATAACAGTTTTCTGGGAGTCAGGCTTTGAACAAACTGCATCACCAACTGCCTCCTCCAGTGGCTGCCAGGCTAATGTTTTATAGTGTGACTTTAGGCTGTTGGTTTTCAAGGTTACCATGGAACTGAAGCATGTGTGATAGGAACAGAGCAAGTTAAAATGCCTAAAAGCTCCCTGTTCTTTTAAGAATCCAGACTTTTTTCTTGAGTAAACACTCCTATGATTGCTGAAAAAGTTGATTCCTAAAAATATGGTTTGTTTTCATATTACTTTTATAGTAGAGGGAACTTTCAGAGATCTTTACTTTTCTGTTATTACTGATGTCACCTGCTTTTCTTTCATTCATTCTTTCTTTTTTTTTTTTTCGAGGAAAATCAAGGAGCAAGAAATGCTGAGGTCAGAGAGGCAGTGGGGACTGGTGGGTGTAGGAACAGCCTTGGGATCATTGCAAAGTATCTAGATTGTACTCTGTTGTGAGCATCCAGTGGGGATTTTTGAGTGGATGGTGACACATTATGGCTTGGGTTGTAACAGAGTTGCTCTGGCTGCTGTCTGCATAGAGATTATAACAGGGAATCTGAGGAGGGAAGGAAAAAAAGCAGAGCTCTCTCAGAAAAAATCCAGGTCCTCTTCCTAGCCATTGACGCCCTGCATGGTGTGTCTCTGAGCAGCCCTCCGATCCCATTTCTCACTCTTTGCCCCTTTTGGATTCCGTTCCAGCTACACTGGATGCCTTGATTTTCCTCCAATTTGTCCCTGCCCTTGAGACATTGCCCCTGCTGCTTCGTCTGTCGGAAACACTCTTCTTACAGATGTTTGCAGGCCTCACTCTCTCAAGATCTGTGTTCAAAACTTTACCAAGGGACTTCCTTGACTCTCACAGGAAAAGACAACTTCTAAGTTCTACTTTTCATCTCCTTACCCTACTTTATGCTTCCTTAGAGCCCCTGTCACCACTCAAAGATGATACATAGCTATTTGTTATCATCATGTGTGCTAAATATTTGTGAACAGGACTCTCACTGAAGAAGCTGAAAACGAGTTGAGTTGATGAGAGGCTTGGGAGAAATGGCATTAGGAGAAATCCCTCCATCTGTGGACTTGAGAAGCAGGAGAGCCAGTGAGGCTGAGGGCACTGGAGAAGGTGCACACAGTGGGAGCTGGACAGTCTCCAGAACATTCTATGCAGTGCCTCTGGGCAGAAGTGTGTCCATGAGAGGACAAGTTGCAAAGAGATGTCCCATCATTTGTACTGACACAGCCCAGAGAGCAGGACCCAGCAAACAACAAAAAAGACTACATTCCAGCCTAACAAGCCCCCTCAGCTGAGCACTTTTGTGCCTCCCACAAACTGCACAACACTAAGTGGGAACTCAGTGACGTTCATTACATTGCTGGGTTGTATTTTAGAAAAGATTACAAGGGAGTCCGCAGGAGGTCCTGGTTCCATGCTCTAAAATCATGGGTACAACACACCAAACATCAAGATAAGCAGACATTGATTGGCCCTGCTTCTAAGTACCTGGCTTGGGTTTGTTGTTGTGGTTGAAGGAAATGCCACCTCTCGGGTCACCAGCCAAAACTTACAAAAAATCTTCATAAAGTTGTATGCTCAAAAGCTTACCTACTAATCTAAATGTTTTTCACATGCCTTCCTAACGCTGCTATTCAAAGTAAATGCCATGGGACCCTGTGTAGGGGAACACAGGCTTCACAAATCCCCTCCCAAGGTTAAAAATGATAAACAAGAGCAGAGAAAAGAATCAAGAAATTAAGCTAGGCTCTGCACATGCCCAGGGTTTTGGTAACACAGATTCTCTCTGAAGCCAAAGCTGCTTCTAATAAAAGGTAGTTGCTTAGCTGTTATAAAACTTTCCACACTGAAAAGAATATTTATTGTTGGTGGATCTGGAGGTTGAACCCAGGACTTCACACATGCTAGGAACATGTTTTTACCACTGAAATACATCCCCAGTCCTTTCTTTTAAGTTTATTTTGAGACAAGTTCTTTCTAAGTTGCCCAAGATGGCCTCAAACTTGCGTCCTTCCTGGCCCGGTCTCCAGAGCAGCTGGGATTGCAGGTGTAGGTTACTGAAGCCAGCCGCATTGGACCAGTGTGTCAGGAGGCCTGTGTGTCCATAGACAGTCAGGTAAGGAGGGGTGCTGTTGTAAATGAAACCCCAAGTGAACACATATGGAATGATAAACTTCTAAGGAATATCTTCTGCTCTGCTCATGATGACCCAGTGCACAATTGTGAAAGTTGCCGAGTTACCCTGCTTGAAGACTCCTGTCCACACAGTGGAAATGACCCACTTTCTCTCAAAGCTTTCCAGTATCAGCTTTGAGAGGCACTGGTAACATGGTCCCAGGGCTGTAGTCAGCGAGGACTCAGATGTGATTCTGGAATTCCCAAGTCAGAGATGGTTTGCTTTCAGGGAAGATGTTATAAGAAGCAGAGCCCACCAGTCTTATCCTAGATCCATCAAGGGCTGCCTGGTATGCCAGCTTCCCTCAAGGACTAGACCAGGGCAGCCAACAACTTCTGCCCTCAGTTCAGTTCACTACTCAGCAGACCCCAGAAAGAGCAGCCCATCTTTGATGGTGACAGCAAAGATTTTTTGCCAGATACTGTTTCACTTTCCTCTTAAAGAGAACACGAGACATTTTTCAGCTTTCTCTGCAGTAGGGAAGGCATGCGATTGAGTTTTTGCAATGGAACATGAGCAGAAGTGGTACGTGGTATTTCTGAGTTAAAGTGTTCAAGGCCAGGTGACTTCATCGGGGTTTCTCTCTTTCCTCCTGGAGAGCGTATGCTTAAGATGGTAGTATCCTAAGATGACAGTATCCAGGATCCCTGACTTGTTGCATGGAAGAAAATCCTCAGAGAGAGCCAGCTAATACATGTCAGTTGACACAAGCAAGAAATAAGCGTGTGCTGTGTTGATCAGCTGATTCTATAGGATCATTGTTATCAAAGTTAGTTAAGATTGCATTGACTAATATGATGATTTCCTGAGACTACTAAAATCAAAGTTAGTTAGCTGTTCTTTGCTCTGGCTCTTCTTTCATTATACTTTCACTCAACCCCAGGGATCCCAAGGATGAGAGGCTTTCAGAAAGTGGCGAAGATACATGTCCTTCTTTCCAAGAAATTATTTCTTTTTTCATTTTGTTCCCTCATGAAAGTGCTCAGGCTTCTCCACTGCCACTCAAGGAGAAAAGACTAGAGAAAGAGAAATTTCTCCCCTGATGCTGCTTTCCCCAAGTCATATTCCCTCCTTGCTCCAAACTTCTTTAGTAACATTTGCTTTCATTAGTGTTTTGCATTCACGAGGAATTTTCTTGCATATCTAGATCCTATAAGGATGTGATGTATAGGAGGACATTTTACATTATTAACTTATATGGAGTTTCCCCCTGTCATTAAATATTCCCCTCTTTCCTCTCCACTCTGCCTATTTGAGCAACCAGGCTGTTCTGCACTCAGCCCATCAGGAAAGAGACAGGAAATCAGAACCATCTTGACATATTTCCAGAGGCTGATGCTTTTAGGGGATCAGCAGGAAGGCATGCATTTTTGGCAAGGACACTACATTAGCAGTATTGTGTTTGTATCAGTGGGCCCATGATGACGCTTGACCTGAAATTGCTTCACATCATTTAAGTGACTCTCACATAGCTGCTACGATATATAAAAGAACATGAGGTCAGTTTTTGTCCTCTCACTCACCTGTGCACCGTGTATTTATTAGCACCTGCTGGGATCCCCTTCTCCCTTCACATCAACTCACCCAGAGGCCACACCTCCATTCTTTCAGTGCACATCAAGGATGCACCATATCACTCTCCACCCCCAGCTCTCCTGGTCCTGTTTCATCTTGGTCTCATAGTGAAGGCTGGAATGGCAGTCAGGGACAGAGAAGGCTCAAGTGAAGAGACTGAGTGAGAAAGTCTGAGAACTACTGGCAGAGTAGGCTTGCCAGGCTGACCTGGGGGTATCATCAGTGAGGCTGTAGAGCACTTGCCTGGACACCCAGAGAGAGCACTGGCTGTTTGTGGAGGGCTGCATATGCTGCCTGGGGGTCTACAAAAGGCAACTCAGCAGAGAAAAGGAGGCAAAGTCTATGCAAACCAGAAGGTACACATCTGGTTCTGACCATTTTCTTCTGTCATGGAATTAACCTGGAAATTGCCAGTAGGATAGATTGTGGGCTTACACAGTGTCCCTATATTTGACTCCTGTTGCCCCATTTCTGCCTCTGCCTCTGCCTCTGCCCCAGCCTAGCAGCAGGATTATTGTTACTTTAGGCGATGATATGCTAGTGTAGGAGTGACTCCAAGCTAGAAGTGATCATCAGTTCCCTGGGAACTGGGACAGAGCGGTTGTGAAAATAAACAGGTGGAGGAAGGGTGTGCAATTTCTGCACCATTCTCCCACCCCCTGTGTCCTCGGGCCTTCTAGCTTCAGACAGCTGCTCCTGAGCCTTCGGTGTGCACTCTGCATTTCACTAACATGCTTCTCCGTTTCCTCATTGGAACCTCACAACACCCTGAACTGGGTGGGGTGGAATAAGGTTTGAGTAGCAGTGACTCAGTGGTGACAGATGGCCCGCCACACATATTCCCTGCCTCCCAGACCATGATGGGACTCAGGGGAGGTGACTAAGACAAGGTGAGGAGTTACATCCCTGAGACTGTGGGCCAGGTCTATACCTGCTGTTGATCTGGAGCAGAGGGTAGCTGGATGGTACCCAGCTCTTCTCTACCCTGGAGCCTTAGCTGAGGTTCAGTGATTCTGCTTGGTTATGGCCTTAAGTGGTGTCCTAGGGATTTGGGATACTGGTAAGGGTCAACGCTTCCCTCTCTGAATACCTTGAACCTTGTGGCAAGCCATCAGGGTTAGAGCTGTGTCTGCCTCCTCTGTAAGATGATGTACTCATGGAGGCACAGTAACCTCTGTGTGTGTGCACCTGATCTGAGCCTACCATATGGTTAAAGCCAAATGCCTCCCTGGCTGAATGCAAACATGAGTGTCTCCCAATCCATAACATTTTTCATGTCATTCTAAATATTCTATACTGTGGTATTCAATGCCACCTACTCCTCTCCTTTCTTCCTACCTCAGCCTAAACTCATCAGAGGGGCTCCCCAGTTCCCAGCTTGTGAGACCGACTTGCAGGTCTAACAGAATCAACTTTCTATGCTGTTTTAGAGTCAGAGGACAAAGTGTATCTGTGTGTGTGCCATGTTGTGTTGTTTTTGTTTTATTATGACCTCTTTCTGCCTGCCTTTGTTAACCTGTTCAACTGCATCAGGAACAAAGGATTATATTATTTATATATGTCTTCTTTCCAGGGCAGCTCCTATCATAACGTGGGCATGCAGTGAGTGTCTACAAATGCATGGCAAGTGAATGAATGGGGGTGTCTGTTCTATGAGTGGAGATAGGGAAGCATGTGACTGAGAGCCATCTCAGAATATCCTTGGCCATTGCTTCATCTTACGGCTGACTCATTGCCCACATTTAACAGGAGAGGCAAACCTGTCCTGTAGGCATGGATTACATGTAAGTCCTTCTCTCTGGCCTGAGCAGTCAAGCCCAGGTCATGTGATCTCCTCTGGACCAGTGACAGTTGCTGGACACTGCGGTAAGCCGATGTCTTGGATAAATCAAGAACCTGATTTTGTGCTAGCTATTAGGGTGAATGCCTGAATAGAATAAGGGTTCTTTTAGAGTGGAGGAAAAAGAAAAGGGGTGCCAGGCAGGAAGTCTTCTGTTAAAAATGCCTTTGTCTCATGTGTCGCAGTGAGATCCATTCAGTGTAGTCTGGTCTGCACTCCTCAGGCAAATGCAATTTTCCCCTGACTTTTGACCACCCCCTACCCATGAGGACATATTATTCTGTTGTCTTAGGTACAGTGCAGATTCCACTAAATCTATTATGTATTTGACTACTGGCAAGGCTAAAGGTTTCAATCCTCATGCTTAACAATGTCTGTTCTGATGTCAAGGGTGAAGGGCATGAGTTTCTTGGCATAGTAGAGAGAGGTTTGGGGGACATACTTTGTTCTGTCCACTAGACAGAGGTACTGAGGCCAGGGGCACCATGATTGGAAGTCCAGGCTCACAGACTTGTTGGAAGACCATTAGCAGTGAGGCTGACGTCTTCGGCAAAGCAGCAGAGCATGGCTGTTAAGTGGACCCTGGAGCCAGAAGTTCGTGCCCCTTTCTTACTAGCCTGACAAACTTGGCAAACTCTCCTTTGTTGTTGGTCCAGAATTTTTAAAAAATTATAAAAATTATATAACAAAATTAACTATTTTAATCATTGTAAATGTACAATCCAGTGGACTTTAATTTACAGTGTTGTGTGATCTTCACTGCCACCTATTTTCAGAAAGTTCTCATAACCCCCAATGGAAACTCTGCTCCATAAGCAATAACTTCCATTCACTTCCGAATATTCCTGTAATAACAGTATGCTTTGGGGACACCTCATCTCCAAACCATCACACAGCATACATATTGGATAAGATTTATTATTGACATGTATCAGATGAGGGAGGTGAGACCTAGAGAGATTTCAATAATACCTCTGTAGTGATTTTTAACAGTGGAGCCTGGAGTAGGAAGAGCCACACCAATCCTCCTACAATCAGCACTGGCTGCCAGTTCATTGATGATAAGTAAGCAGGAGCTGGACTTGCAGTGGCTTTGCTGCCTACGTGATACCTGCTGCCAAATCAAGAATGGCGTCCTTCCTTCGGTTTGGGATGCTGTGCTTCCTAAGAAAAATTTCATATTTTCCCCTTGGACCTAACTCAGATCTTCTGATTCTAACAGGACTTTGATACTTTGGCTTGGATTTGTATTACACAATTTAACTATTCTAAATCTTTATTGTTCTCATAACACTCTCAACAACACCTTTGATCATCACTTTAAGTATATGACCTTCTTTTTAAGGAAAGGAGGCCACTAGGCCTGAGCTGTTTCTCTAGGCCTGACCTCAACTCCTTCCAAGTGCATCTCCACCCACACGCACACCCACACCACATCCCCTGTGGCCAGACAGGTTGAGGTGTGACCTCTACCTGCCTACTATCTATCACCCACTCCCTTTGCTGCTAAGGTCTAGCACAACCATCATTTTCCTGATTCTTCATTCTTTCCCTGTTGTTTTTTTTCTCAGTCCATAAAAATACTCATGATTTTTGAGACTCATACGGAGAAATAAAACTCCACAAAAATAAATAGCAACAACTCCATAGCTCTCCTTTCTCATTTGGAGCGTCCAATCTTCTTTCTCCCTTCTCACTTCAGTGTTTTCAAGCATTGTTAATATGCTCCATTTCTTTAGTCCCCTAGAATTTCGTGATCTACAGCAGTCTGATGTTCATCACTGTTGTTAAGGTCACCATTAATTTCTGAATTTCCAGAACCAATCAGCAACTTCTACTCTCTGCTTGATCTGTTGCATTTGACAGTGTTCCTCATGCCCTCATTCTTGGGGCTCAGTACCATTCATGACACTTCAGTCTCTTGGTTGTCCTGGATCTCTTTTCTTTTTTCTTTTTGGGTCTTCTCCATGAACTTATCTTCCTCATTTCTTCTATAGTTCTGTCCCAAGCCATTTTTTAAATTGGTTCAGTATCATCTTACATAATGAGGGGATTCATTGTTTCACATTCATATATGCATACATATCGACAGAGTTGTTTAAACCCAATCCTTGTCCAGGATTTTCCTGCTTCCCCCACTACTCAATTCAGGACTCCTCTGTAGTTCTCCCAACTCATTTTTTAAAACCACAAACATCCATTGTGGACAATCTCATCCAGTCCCAGGGTTTTAGCTACAGCCTGTACACCAATGTCTACAGCCCACACTTCTCTGAACTTTAGGCTGTAATTACCTGTGGTACATTTATCCTTAGATGTTCTTTGGACATCTCAAATCAATCACAAATCTTCAATATCTTCATTATCCCATACATTCTGTGTTAGTCAGCTTTTTCACTGCTATGACTAAAAAAACTCACAAGAACAATTTTAGAAGGAAAAGGTTTATTTAGTGGCTCATTGTTTCAGAGGTCCCAGTCCATGGAAGGGCAGCTCCATTTCTCTGGGCTTGAGGTGAGGCTGAACATCATGGTGGCAGTCATGGCTCCAGAAAGCAGGGAGCTCAAGGCATCAGATCAGGAAGCTGAGCAGAGAGTAAAAGTCCATGCTAGATATAGAATATATGTTCCAAAGGCACACCCCCAATGACCCACCTCCTCCAGCGGCACCCTAGCAGCCTACAGTTGCCAGCTAATCTCTGTAAGGGGATCAACTCACTGATTGGGTTAAAACTTTTGTAACCCAATCATTTCACCTGAGCCTTCCAAAATTGTTACACGTGAGCTTCTGGAGACCACTTCACATTCAAACCATCTGTTTTATTAGTTGATGAAACCACCATTCCTTTTTGGCTCAAATTAGAATCCTGGGAATATACTCTATCCCCCCACATCCACTGCTAATAGCAGTTGGTCTTCAATTCTTCTATCCCTCAGTGTCTTTGAGTCCAGTTCACACCACATCATATCTTACCTGGATGATGGAACTCACCTCTTTATTGGTCTTCCTGCATCCAGTCTCTTCACAGCAACTCTATTCTCTCCATTGCAAGGAAAATACTTTGAAAAAAAAAAAGATTTGTGGAATTCTGATCATATTACTCTTCTGCTTGATTTTTCTGTCCTTGTTCTTGGTTCCCTCTCTCTCTCTCTCTCTCTCTTTCTCTCCCTCTCTCCCTCCCTCCCCCCCTTTCTACACACACACACATACACACATTAAAATAACCTCCTTCTGGCTGGAATAACATCCTTCCCTTCCTTTCCTTTTCTTCCTGCATGATCCAATCCTTTACGACTTAGGCCCATTGCAAGCATTGTTTCTCCTGGGAAGCCATCTTTCACCCAAGCTGGATCACAGAATACTCCCAGGACTAGCTTGTTGCATTTACTATTTGTTCCACAACTATTTGTTTGCTTTTCCAAACTGTGAGCTTACTGAGAAGAAATCTCTGTCTTATTTATCTGTTTCCCTGAAATTCAACTGAGAATCTATCATATAATAGATGTTCAATTTATTCATCAGAAGTGTTTGATGAATAAATAAATGACATTACAAAATTCCTTTAGAGTAGCAATTCTCAAGCTTTCTTTTTGTCTCAGAATTCCTTTTAAAAATTACTGAGGATTTCAGAAGCTTTTATTAATGTGGGTTATATCTACAAATATCTGCCATACTAGAAACTTTAACCGAGAAATGTAAAAAGTATGTACCAATTGATTTTAACATACCTATCATAAACAAATGCCATATTAACAAAATAATATATTTTTATAAAAATAATCTTTTTTTCAAAAGAATAGTGAGAAGGGTGACTTGTTCCACATTTTACAAATCCCTTTAAAATACAGCTTAATAGGAGATTGATCATTTCTCATATCTACTTCTACATTCACACCTCTGCAGATAAAATATTCTGATGAAGTTAACAAAGGAAATTAGCCTCATGTAGGCTATAGTTGGAAAAGAGAGGAATATTTCATTAGTCCTTTCAGATAATTGTGGATATTTGTGATTCTACACAAACTCAACCGGTACCTACAAGTCTGACAACTGATTAATGAACTCTGTTATACAAAAGAATCATCGGTCTACTTGCCTTTTGTATGGAATTGTTGCCCATGGGTGGTTTTGTAACATACTGCATTGGTCGTTTTATCAGCACTGGTTCTCTGTGTTGTGCAGATCTCCCAAATGTTGATAGAAGCACTTCATTAAACAATAAACACACAGTCAGAAATACTGTCTGGTTATTATAAAATCAGTCTTGATCTTGTGCATGTCTAAGGGTCCTGGGAACCCCAGGACTCCATTGACTGCACATTGAGAACAGATGGGCTAGAATTAAGTAGGATCAAACTCTGGTGCCTTGGCTTTGCCCTTTTGTGGCTTATGTGAAAGACACACAATCTAGAACTGTGTGTTTCAAGAATAATGTGTACATCAATGAATTATGAACACATTGAACCTTGAGTTATGGCCATGACCCTGAAGGGGAAAGATAAGATGAACTAGGCCACTTCCAGAGAGCAATCTCTGAGAATTGATTTCAGAGATGGTTTTGCTTTATGACAGATCATATCAGCACATCCCGTTGTAGGGAAACACCATGGAGCTGGCTGAGGGGCTCAGGAAATAATTATGAACATTGCTGTGGCTCCACATCAAAGCAGGGGGGAGGACAGATGTCCATCCGCGCCACTGCCAGTGAGATCAGCTGACAGCTTGTGGGTCAGCTGGTGGTGTCATCTGTAGCCATGTGGGCCACGTGGATGGGGCAGAATGACTCAGCCAGCTAAGGCTGGAGAGGCACCCCTGTTTCCCAGCTGATCAACAGCAACACTGGCCTCTCTCCTTTCCAGCTGCTTGAAGTCCTTGCCTCAGTTTCCATGAGAACAAACACAGGGCAGGATGTAGCTGCGGCACATTATGCATTTGTCCAGGGTTCCATATTTTTAAGTTCTTTCTCATCCATTATCCTGTAGGGTTTTTCGCTCAGCTGTGGGAGCCATAAGGAAAACTGTATTCTCATCTGTCAGAAAACAGAAGCTCTGGGGCTGGAACCATGGCTCAGCTGTGGGAGTGCTTGTTTGGCATGTGCAAGGACCCAGGTTCGAACCCCAGCACCACATTCACAACTAAGCATCAGAGAAACAAAGGCCAGATGAAAAAATATTAAATAAAAAGAAAGCAAGAAAACAGAAGCTCCAAGGAGAAGCACAGCCTCCAGGGCCACAGAGTCTTTCAGTACCTTGCCCCAGGACAGACGGAAGTGGGTGTGGAACTTAGGCTTCCAGATTTCAGGTCCTCAAAGCCTCTCTCCACTACACTAGGTGTGCATGCTCCAAGGCTTCCTTGGGTCAGGAGTGTGTGTGACAGAGTGAGTGAAAGCACAGAGGGAGCGAGAAGGGAGAGGCAAGGCTGCCCCCTTCCTGCTCTGCGTGGAAAGACATGCCCTGGGGCCCAGGGGCTTTCTAAGCAGAACCTGCCTCCCGTTTCTGAGAGAGGAGAGGGAGACAGGGCTACTTTTCTCTGACTCCTAGGCTTCCTTGAAAGGAAAGCAGGCTTTGATTTGGGTGTAGCAGGCTCACCTCGGCTTCTTGTTGGGTTTTAGGAGAGCCAAGTAACAGCCTGCCCCTCCCCAGACCAGGGTGAGACATCTGGACTCGCTGATCTCAGTCTTGTCCTTATCAAAGTTTCTGGCAATCCTCACATCTAGAGGCATTCTAACTATAAGGTCATAGAAGGTCATAGTCACTAGGCGTCCAGGTTATCGTGTTGCTCCTTGTGGACTCTGGAAGGTAACTGTACTGCTTCTCCCCAGGAACATACCCAACAGACAGAGACAGCAAGCTCCCAGCCCTGTCGCAGGGTGACTGGCCTCCCATTCCTCTCTTTTGCTGCTTTGCTCTCTCACATGGAGCAGCCAGGCTTACCACCCAATTGGCTGAATTCAGCCATCAAACTCTGTTTGAAGTTTTATTTCCCTCTATTCCTGCTATCTCAATGGGCAATCACTCCCAGGACTTTTTGTAACAAATAGCATTTTCTGTTCTGCTGAGAACACAGACCCTTGGCCTGCAGCCTGGTTGTCTTTGACAGCCAAGCTCATCCCTTCCCCCCAACCTGAACCTCATTCTTTCTCTCGCTTTTTGTTTTTAAAATGTTATTATTTACTTCTGAGGGTCTCAAGTTTACAGCCTTGAGGTTCAGCCACACTGACATCAAAATCTGCCTTCAGTTCTGTCTTGTTTTCCTTATTCTACCTCATTTTCTCCCACATAGGAACAAACTTGTACTGTAAAGTCTAAATTCCATTAACTGCATTGATATCTTCGACCCTTACAAGGCCCCAGGGGCTTCGCCATGAGTCCCTCATCTCTTGCCAGATATGCCATCCCCCAACCATATGGGAAAAGCTCCCATTTAGCTGGTTCCCCTCCCAAATGGACCATTTGTACCCCACAGGTCTTCAACCTGATGGGTTTCTCCCCACCACCTCGCCTACACAAAGCCCTTGGAATTATTCAAACAAATCAGTTGCATCCACCCAAGGGAGCCGGTGGACACCCGCCCTCCTATTGCTACAGAGCCTGTCCCTCACAGCCCCTTTTGGGTCTGGTTCTCTCTGCTCCTAAGTGCAACTCCATGCTGCATTGTCCTTCTGTTCTGGGCTGGGTATATATGACGCATAAACCGCTGCCCATGTCATTTCTTCTCTAAGAGGCCGAATGGTGGGTGACTGCAGCAGCACTCCAGCGTGCCTCATGCCTGCACTTGTAAACCTTGACCTGGACGCAAGTCTGCCTTTTCAAATCCTTAGGGGCTCTTACTTTGCATAGGCGTCATGCTGTAACCCTCACCCTCTTACTTCAGCACTCGCTCTCCTGCTCTGCGCACATCCCTTTGTCACTCTGTGTTCCTAAACGTGCCAGTGCCTTTCTCCTCCTGCTCTTGGGGCTTTGCAAGGGCTTTCTCTGGTGAGAGGGGTGGGGCAGGCTGGAGATGCAGGGTGTTCCATTCTCTGCTGTGGGCGTGCCCAGCAGGAGACCCTCTGTTGCTTTCTTTAGTATCCTGCTCATGTGGCAACTCCTCCCTTCCCCACAGTCTCTCTTCTCATCTCTGCTGCCAGTGCTTCTGAGGTTGCTGCCTGGGCAGGTGGTTTGCTCTCAGATCCTTATGTTGGTTTCTGCTGATGGCACTGACAATGACACCTGAGAAGGCCGCATGCCACTGTATGTAAATTCATTTCATTGCGTCTACCCATTGCATGCATGAAATCCCCACTTGTCCTGACATGTTAACACTTGCATTTCCACAAACAGACACCAGAGCCGCCCTTGTGTAACCTGCTTGCAGCCAGAAACAACACAGGGCTGGTCTGCTCAGTTGCCTTTCCCTGTAGGTGGGTGAGATGGGTGAGCCAGGCCCTGGGGGTACATGCCCAGGCTTGGGATTGCTGGCTCAGGGAGGATGTCATCTAATCTCCATAAGTGTTGTCAGACTTCTCTCAAGTGGCAGCACCAGTTTGTTCTCCAACCAGCAATGTGTAAGAGTTGACTTTCCCCAGGTCACAGGCTGGGTTCTCAAACGCAGACACTAAGATGGTGTTTGATGATTATGAAATATCAGCACCTGTGAGGGAAAGCAGGGGAAATGGATGCAGAGAAAAAGTCAGATGTGCTGTGGCTGACAGGGTGACTGACCCTGCAAGAAGCTCTGGGGTGAGCAGCCTGGTCACAGTGTCCTGCTTTAGACCCAAGTGGCTTGGCCCTCCAATTCTGCTTTTCCCATTGCTTTGGGGGCTGACCCTTAACAAGCCTGCTGTGGACAGAACACTTTGAACTCCCTTCCTGAATGGGAATTGGGGCACACCCTGCCTGTCCATCTGATGTATGAAGGTGATCTAATCTCATGTTATTTTAATTTAATTTGCATTTTCCCACCCATGAGCTTCATGCGGTTAATAAAATTAACATACAACCAGTAGGAACTGGCCGTTAAAACAGTCACTGCCTGATTTCCCAAATACGGCCCCCACCACCAGGCAGGCCCAGCTAACCTCTTCACTGGGACTTCTGGAGCTCTCTGGAGGCTGGTGTCCACTGGAGCACCGAGCACTGCAGGGCACCTCTGTAGCCCCCCTTGATTCAGCCAGAATCTGTTCTGGTTGGCCAGTGCTGGACCATGTCTGTTCTTCACTGCGAAGTATGACCTTGAGCACTGGTGATTTGTGGCTTCTTTCCTGTGACTTGCCTTTTTATAAATTTACCACTTAATTCTGTGGAGTTTTAAAACCTCATTCTCAATTCACCCAGATGAATGGTCTCAGCTTTCAGGGCTTTGTTGGTGGTGAGTGTGGGTTGGGCAGGGAAGGAGGGTCTGCTGGGAACCTCCTTAGGCCAGCACCCTGCAAGAATCAGCAGGCCAGGGACCAAACAGAGCCAGAGCCCAGGCCAGGGTTGGGGTTGGGAGGCTGAGCCTGTGTTGCTGGATCCTGAGTGGTCAGTGCAAGTCCTGAGGTTGTCCTCCTGCACACCTCCTATGTGCTGTCTCAGGCGCCACTGCTTCCACACAGGCTAGAGCTCCTGCTGCACTTCCCTAACAGGACCCCGCTGGCCTCACTGCCCGCTCCAGCCTCTCCCACAAGCATCTCATTGCTACCCTAAGTCTGCATAGTCTTCACCTCTAAAACACAAATCTAAGCACTGCTCCTGAGTTTCTAAATCCCTGCCATAACTCATTGCCTGTATCATAAAATCCCTTAGGTCAGCATCCAATTTCTCCCTCCTCTGGCCCCAGACTCATCCCTTCCCACCTCACCCACCTACCTTCCACGTCTCTCCTCCACCTTGGAATGGCTCTAGTGCTTCTGCACCCCTGCCTTAGCTCACGTGGTTCCTTTTGCCTTGAATGCCTCTGTATCACTGTCTTTCTGGGCAATTCTGGCTCCTGGGTCCTTTCCACCACCTCTACGAGGTTTCCCTGACTCCTCATGGGTAAAATGAATGTCTTCTTCCTCGGGGTTTACCCAACAGTGAGTCTTAGGGAAAAGTGACAAAAACAATCAGGGGAAGAAAAGAGAGCCTGGGGAAGGGTCTTTCATGCTGAGGGAGGCCTAGGTGGGAAAGAATGTGGAAGGTTTGGGCCCGGCAGGTGGTGAGGGCTGGGCAGTGAAGTGTGTGTGGTATACGTGTGTTGGGGACTGGGCCAGGGTGGTCAGAAATGAAATCAGGGAGATGGGCAGGAGCTTTGCAGCTGATGTGATGGGAGTCACTGAGCCAGTCTGGCAGGCAGAAGTGGGGCAGCCTCCAGCTGGGGTCATTAGCTGCACCCTAGGGAGTCGTCCCTCTCAGCACACTGCATAGCCAGAGGCTTTTTCCAGAATTATCTGTCATGGCAAACTCTCACCAAACCTGGGCAGAGGGACTGGCCTTTCTAAGATCCTGGAAACTGACTGCTTTGTTAATACTTTTGCTCCAAAGGTCCCAAGTCTTCTGGTTCAAGGATATCTGGACACAGTTTATGCCTTGGATGTGCTCCTAAGGCTTCAGCCAGAATTAACATTGCCCTTGCCTGAATGGAGCAACCTGAGGACCAGGACAAGATAGAAACCCTGTGGCCGGGGGAGGTCAAAATAAGATGGAAATTGAGCTGTCTTGTGTGTTTCTGCTGATTGTACTGTTTATTTCAAACGGATTTCAAAACTCAAACCCTAACAGAGAGGATATAGGTGCCAGAGGATGGGAGAGAAGGGCAGTGCCCACACCTGAGCCCACAGAGCCCCAGAGGGATAAGCTCGTGCTCGGGGCCCCACAGAAGCCTGTGTTTTCATTACTAAGCAACTTTAGGAGCAGTGTGTTGGGAGGGAAAAAAAGACGGTGGGGTAATAAGTCTGTAATAATGGGTGCCATGTGGAGGGAAGGCAATGTTACCCAGCAAAGAAATAGAAAACATGGTTTATATTTTCAACAGTTGGAGAAAGAAATGAAAACTGAATATTTGCTGCACCTGTGAAAACATATTTGATCATGATGGCAAGTCCAGCATTCTTAGTGCAGGATTCATATTTCATAACTCATGTTCAAACAAGAAAAATGATTATAATGTTAAGTATTTCCTGAGTTTATTTTGATGGATGACAGAATAAGTACTGTATCTTTCACTCATTAAAATACAGATTGGTGTAATTTAATAAATGAACTTAATACACAGATGTTCCAGGCTGTTTTAGCAGGGTGTATATTAATCAACTTCTTTATATATGATCCTCTTCTATATTTTTTAAAGAAACTTGCAGGAGCCAAGAATTTATTAGATTTGCATGCTCTAGGACGAGTATCGGGTATCAGGTACACGCAGGAGTGTATTAAGATGAAACAAAGCCAGAGCCTGCAGAGCTGCAGGGCCCCACAAAGGTTGTCCCTTGGCTTTTGGCTGGCTCTCAGGGTCACCTCTGAGCCCCAGTCCTGAGTCAGGTCACTGGTCCCTGCTGAGCTTGCCTGTTGCTGCTGTTGAGTTACTCAGAGGTGTCTCTGGAG
Organism: Aplodontia rufa; assembly: GCA_004027875.1. NCBI lineage: Eukaryota > Metazoa > Chordata > Mammalia > Rodentia > Aplodontiidae > Aplodontia > Aplodontia rufa. The sequence continues at coordinate 30,993 of PVKS010006169.1, forward strand.
GACCAGATAGAACTGGTGGCGTTGGGCATTTTGGTGGCCCAGGCTGGGTAGTAACTCTGCCCGATAAAGAGACTTACAGTTCAGTTCTTGGGCCTCCCCCAAAGCCTCTGAGGCCAATGCTACTGTCCCATTCCTCCATCCCTTTCAGCAGCATGTTTGGGGCTGATACTTTGTTCTGTTTGAGCTTGTTTCACATGTGGAAATGTCTTGATAACAAGATCACAGGTCCCTGAAGGCAGGGGCTTCACCTTCTCCATCTCCCACCCACCCTGATTCATCAATTGAGCTGGTTTGTAGTGAATCCATATATCAGAGAGTGAGGAGCAGCTGCCCACTGGACCTACCTTTGGAAGGGACACAGAAAGCATGGTCCAGCTGTCCTCAAGGATGCAGGATGGGAGGGCTCAGCAGCACGGGGAAATTGTGCGAATTTGCCTCTCCAACTGCACACTGGCAGTGCAAAGGAGTGAGAGAGCATGGGCATGAGAGTAGGGGCTTCTCTTCAGTCGCTGTCTTTTCTCCTTTGAAAATCCTTTGGAATAGCAATGGAATGGGAGAATTGTCTCTGGCCGGGGAGGTGGTGGAGGGAGGGCCGGGGAGGTATCTTTGGCTCAGTGGCACATTTTTGCAAGCTGCTGTGTATCAGAACATTTAGTCTGTTTCTCAGAGCACCTTGCATAAGCACTGCAGTCCAGAACTTAGTTACACTACCGTTGCAGGGCACAGGATGGGGACCGCTGCAGTCCATTTCAGGGCCTCTCTCCTCATTAAACCGCTGAGCCTTCCTCTCATCATCAGATAGAGTCTGTGCAGGCCAACTCGTAAGGCAGATTGCTCAGGACACTGGCACTGACTTCCTTCCAGTTTTCCCCAAGGATGGGTGCTTACCGGTGTCTCAGCCTAAGCCACCTCCCTGCAGCCCCTCTGCACCCTGCAGTAGGTCATCAATCACATGGGCAGGTCTTGCAGGTGGGTAGTGGCTTTGCTGTCACATGCCTGTTTGTAATAAGCTCTGGCCATAATCATTAATCATTCGTTGAGGCTGTGGTTAGCGGCCCTCAGTCAAGTGGATGGTTTCAGGTTTTCCAGACTAAGTGCCTCTCCAGCAAGCATCCTCCCCAGCCCTTTCATGTCCAGTCATTTGATGTTCTGAGCATGCCAAGCTGGCCACCAAAGCCAGGCTTTGTTCTAGAGTATTGCTCTGAATGTTTCCTTAGGGGCAGTGGAAGAAACTTCTGGGCCCTAGCCCCACATCTACACAGAAGGCAGAGAGGGTGGGGTGTGAGTCCCTCTTGAGTACTTCCTCTGTGCTCAATGCTCTGCCATGCCATGGGGATCCAAGCGACTCACTCTACCCTCTTTCCCCTGTTTAGTGACAGTTCTTGTGCACAACAGGTGGCCAACAACACTGTATTATGGTCAAGAGGACTGGAATAGCACTTCAGTCTATGGATTTCTTGTAAGTGTAGATACTCAGAGGTTGGGCAGCAGAGGGGAGATCCCAGGGGATCATGGGATCAGAGGCTACTGGTGAGGGCAGCTCTGGGTGCATGGGGCAGCTGTGTGTCCCTGCTGTACAATCTGGGCTGGGCCCTGAAAACAGTCTGAAACCATTGGATAATGACTTGTAAACATGGGTAGCCAAGAAAATCTTTTTGCTGGGAGGAATGTGAGAAAAATGAGCTTTACATTCAATCTGGGGATGACCATATTTTCTGCAAGGTACAGATATAATCATGGTTGGAGTGTTTATGGAAAATTTCTATTCATCCTTCCAGATCCAGCTAAGATGCCAGCTCCTCCTGTAGCCTTCCCAGAAAGATAACTGCCTCTCCCTCTGGACTCCACACTGTGAAGTTTTTTTTCCTTTAATTTTTTCTTGGTACATAATAATTATGCATAGCAGTGAGGTGCTTTGTGATATATTTGTACATGCATATGGCATAATTTGGTAAATTTCATTCCTCAGGACCTCCTCTCATCTTCCTTTTCTCTCTCCCTGATCCTCTTTATCTACCCTGTTGGTCTCCCCTCTGTTTTTATGAGATGTTTTCTTTTTTTTTTTCTCACCAGCTTCCACTTCTGAGAAACCACACTATTTTTGACTTTGTGAGTTTGGCTTATTTCACTTAACATGGTATTCTGCAGATACATTTATTTTCCTGCAAATGATGTAATTTTATACATCTTAAAGGCTGCATAAAACTCCACCCTCATTGGGAAGCTTTTGATGATGCTGTTCACTATAAGCCTGGAGTTTATTGTCTTGCAGGGTAGTGAGTGAGGACCCAAGGCTTGTTTCTGCCTCTCACTTCCTATGTAACCACCTCTCTTTTCTCTTCTATAAGAGGGGGTAACATATCGCAAAGAGTTTTGAGTGGCAATAAATAGAATAAGTAAAATGATGTGTGTGATATGCTTGCCACTGAGCCTGGCATGTAGTAGATGCTCAGACAAGGTTGGCTCTCTCTCCCATCTGCTTACTTCACTGTCAATTACAGGAAAGTTCTGCACAGGCAGCGCATGAGATTCACAGAGTGAAATCCATGTTTCTGGTCTCCTCTGCACAATTTTGATCTAGCACAATAGTTAGTGTGGGGCACAGGGTCCTGCCCTTAGGACCACCTTGCAACCTGCCTCAGCAGAAGCCCTTTGTCAAGGAGATGTAGGAGTCAAGCTTGTTTTCTTATGAATATTCTGATTATTCAGAAACTTCCTGAAGTCATACAATTCTACTATCCCCAGAGAAGGATTTGAACATAATATCCTCTTGCTGGAAAGAAAATTAGAGATAATTAGTTCAATGGTTTCAAACTTTGTAAGGAACTAGAACTGTTTTTCAAACGAAATTTTATAGGGAAGCTTAAGCAACAAAAATAGGCTAAGTATTAATCTATGACTATATGCATATTTATCATTAATTAGTGATAAATTTGTGAAATATTGACATATGTATTTATTTTAAAATCTATAGCTTGCAAGCAAATAAAATGAATCACTATGACAATTGAATTTATTTATAATTTCAAGCTTTTTAATATATTTATTTTATGATCTTAAGCTTATAACAAATATGAAGGCATGATGAGGCTCTTTTGATCAGCATAAAATTTTACAGAAAATGACATTATAGTGAGCCTTATCTTATTTTAGCTTCAGAGTTCAATTCACTTCTGTTTGTTACTATGTTTTCACTCCCTGGAAAAAAATCTTAATTACTTTAGTTTGAATGTGTCCCCCAAATTTTATATATTGAAATTTTTATCCCCCAAATTACATTAGTAATATTTGGAAGTGGAACCTTTGGGAGGTAATTAGGATCAGATGAAGTCATGCAGTTGAGCCCCTATAATGGCATTATTGACTTTAAGAGACCCAAGCTAGCACAGTTGCTCTGTCTCACCATGCAATGGTCCTCCTGTGTTATGATACAGCATGAGGCCCTCACCAGCTGCTGAGCAGATGCTGGTACCATGCTCTTGACCTTCCCAGCCTCCAAAACCATGAACCAATAGAGTTCTGTTCTAGATAGTGATCTTGTTTCAGGGGTTTTGTTATAGAATCAGAAAATGGACTAACTCTAGTTCATGTGTTGACTAGATGCAAAGAATTAATGCTTTGTGACAATTCAATGTCAAAGTTCAATCTCTTTCAATGAATCAAACAAGAGATACAGGAGCTCTGTATTGAGACTTCCAAAAAAAACAAGCAAACCTGGTCACATAAGTTTTTATCACTTTATCAGTGTTGGAGATGACTATTCCAGCTAGTGTATTTTAAAATTGTGGTATTATGTATAGCTTACAATATTTTTTAAGTACATAATTTTGAAAAAAAAAGAAAGAAAAACTGAAACCCCACAAAATAACTTCTTGGGTTTACAGAGTCTGGACTACATGATATTAAACCACTGATTACATCCACCCTTGTATATCACAGGTGAATAAACTGAAGTTTGAAATCGGATAGGGACATGTCAAGGCCATACAGAGAACTGGGCTGGGGTGAAAGCTTAGGTCTCCTTTTACCCACTCTAGGCCTCTCTCACCATATTTTCTATCTGTTTTTCCTAATTTGTAATAGTAAAAAAAAAATCCAAAGCAATTTTAGCCTGGAGTAGTGGTGTATGACTGTAATCCTGGAGACCCAGGAGGCTGAGGCAGGAGGATCTCAAGTTTAAGGCCAGCTTGGGCAACTTGGCAAGGCTATGTCTTAAAATAAAAAGTAAAAAGGGCTGGGGATGTAGTTTAGTGGTGGAGCACCCCTGGGTTCAATTCCCAGTAACCCTCTAAGAAAATTTTTGGTGGTGTTATTATTATGTTTTTAAATGTTAGAGAGCCCATCTCTATGGTTTGGTTTCTATTCCAGGTCTTCTTGCATTCCAGTGAGAAGCATGAAACAGAATGCTTATTGGAATTACTAGTACAACCCGGAAATCTCCCTCATTTCTTCCCATCTCACCAAGAGAGTTCTGCCCTGGTTATAGATAATTGAAAGAGATTTGGCCAGCAAGGCCTATATAGTAATGCCGACTTTATGTTTGCTCATTTGTCAGAAGAGTAAAAAGCAAAGCTGGTAATTTCTGTTAACTAAGCACCTTCATTATGAGAAACTCAAGGGAAAGGGTGGGGATCAGAACATTTTTTTGTACAGCTGTCCCGGATCCTGAGGATGATTTGTGTCTTTAAGGAGAAATTGTAATAATGTCGAGCGTATGGAAAAGTTTAAGGCAGAGATGATGGGCCATTTTCTGTTCAGGTTGAATATCAAGAGTTGTGCAGCTTCCTTTCTCAAACTTCTGCTGTTCCTGGCTGGGTCATCTCATACCATGCCTCTCGCAGGCTGCAGAAGTGACCACCATGGATTCCCAGCTCACAGATGGCACCTTTCCAGTGAGTCACGACTAGGGAGTGAGTGTCACAGAAGGCACCCAGATTGCCCATTCTTCACCCAAGGAGGCCAGAAAAGACCTCGCTCTTAAGCATATTGGTGAGTGTGTTGGGTGCTCACTCACAGCTGCTATGGTCTTCAACCTCTTAGTCCTGATGGCAGATTATGGCAGATTCTATCTGGCAGGTGCTCAGTGCTCAATTCCAGACAGCATCTTAAGGGTAAACCCTCTGATCTTACCTGTTTGTTTGTTTGTTTGTTTGTTTGTTTTTTGGACCAGTAGGGATAGCAAATTAATGGTGCCCATCAGATTCTTTCCACCTGCTCACCCAAGAAACCTGGTGATACCCTGGCTAGGGCTCAGGATAAGGGTGCTGATTCCTTAGAAAAGAGAGCTAAAGATCTGATGTCATTTGGGGTAAGTGGCTGGTATTTCCTCTTTCCTGAGAGCAGACATTTCTGAAAGGTATCAAAAGCATGAGGTCCTGGGAGGCTGTAACTATAGGACAGGATCCTCTGAAGGAGAGGGGAGGAAATAGCAAACTAGGAAGGATTCAGACAAACTAGGCTACCTGACCTACTGCACCCTAGGAAAGAGTGAAGAGAGGAGCCCATCCATGGGACATTTAGGGAGAGGCTGGTAGATTCCTCAGCTTGCAACAGAGATCCTCTTTCCATACAATGTTCTGAGCTGAGCTTTCTTAAAGAGCCAATTTCAAATAGGATTTGATCCAAATACACGGAAATGTTTACCCTCACACTTAAGAACACATCTATTACGTAAAGCAACATTGTAATTGGGTCTCAAAGGTCTAATTGGGCCTCAAACAAAAACAAAGAGATTATTTTTTCCCTGTTAGAGAATAAGATGTTCCTGCCACGTAAATGCCCTTTGCTAATTCTGAATGATGCTGCATTTGTCTTATAGATACAGGGACCTGCAGAGAAGGAGGGAGGGAGGAGTGTAAATTTGTTGGTCTTCAGCTCTGGGAACCACATGTGACCTTGAGTTTAGCTGGTCCAGCATGGCTGATGCTACTTTGCTGGGTGAGGGTCTGTAACCAAACTTGAAGGAAAACAACATCCTCTGAGACCAACATGTGCATCCTCGCAGCTGTTCCTGCCTGCAGCTGTGGACAACGAGCCCCTCCCACACTCCTATGATTTCCTCTGCTGATTAAGAACATCCTCCCTGTATTGCCACGTCTCTCAAACATTTGGACAGGCGGGTACAGCTGAATGCCTTTCCCCTTATTGGGTGCAGAATCCTCTCTCTGAGAAGTTTGCTCATGAAAAGTTAAAGTCCAACAAAAGAAACAGGGTTCAAAATATTTACCAGTGAATTTTTAAAAATTCTCTCTCTTTTGGGGCCTTTGCTGACCTTTATGTGTGAGGGGACAGAAATGTCCCCAGGAAATCTCAAAAACCTCAGAGGAAGCTATTGACAGACTTCCAGGCAACCAGATTTTTGTTTGTATTCTGGAGGCAGAATAACAGATGGACTTTGACATGTTTCATGCAAATGAGTATAATCTTAAAAGGATTGGTTTCCTACTTTTGGGGGTAATGGCTTTTCACTGCTGGTGTTGCAAGCCCGGCTGAAGTGTTCTATTGGGGTTCTGTTGGATAGCAGTTTTTACGATATTACAAAGAATAGTCACCTGGAGGCAAGAGTCCTATTCACTGAGATAAGCCAGCTAGGATCTCACCCATGGTTTTCATTTGTAAGTCAGGGTAATGAACAGTCACACCTACAGATGGGACACTGGGAAACAACGGTGGCAAATAGAAGACCAAATTACTCAGCAGCAGGAACCCAGAAGAGTATGGTAGAGAGAGGTTTAGGGGTGCAGGGCTAAGCATGAGGAATGAGAGAAGGTGAATACAGGAGAATTTGCATTAACTTTGGGTAGAAAGACTTTGCATCTGCAGAGTTAGACAGGTCTTCACTAGGAGACTTGGCATCTCATGCCACCCTTCTATTCCAGTCTTAGAGACTTCTGGTCCTACAGGAATGAAAGCAGATGTGGACACTGACCCAGTATATTAATCTGCTTAGAGTTCCCTGAGCACTTGACCAGAGGCTCCTAATTTCCCAAAGTCCTTGGTGCCCAGTTCTTACTATGCTGTGAGGCAGAGGATGCTGGAATATCCAGCAAGAAGAGCTGGAGTGGGCTCTTCCACAAAAGCACAAATGGTGGAAGTGAGGAGAGCAAGGCATAGTCTCAAGTTGGGTATCACAAAAACTGATAAGCTCTGTGAAGCCTGGGACCAGAATCCTTGGGAGCACTAGTCCTCAGTGGTGAACTGGCTCAGCCAGGTCTCAGGATCACAAACACCAACTTCTAGTGAACCACCAACATGGAGGCTGTGAAATTCCTGAAACCCAAGTCTGGACTGATGTGAGTAAGTATTCTTGACATCCCCCAAATGCTGGACTGGGTATCGGGCTAATGGGGTGCTTAGCATCAATCCATTCCCCTTTCCTTCTCTCTCTACTTCCAACAGAATCCAGGAGGATGGTCCAGTTGACTCCCCAACAGAGGGCAGAGATGGAGCTATCCAAGGTGCTGATAGCCTAGGCCAACTCCCCCAGAGGGCACATTACACAGCAAATGCACCTTAAAGCCAATCCAGGACACCTGGGGACCATTTTTATTTTTTATTTTTGCCTTGAGGACCTACTTCTTGTGAGTAGGAGGACCTTTATTGGTTCGAGTGGAACAAGTTGTTCTTAGGCTGTCCAGGTTGGTATGGAGCAAAGACTCTGAGCAGAGTGAAGATGTAAGGATAATGCATGCCAAAGAGGCCTGGAGGAGCCAGGCTTGGGGAAAGTCTTGGAAGCAGTCACCCTAGAGCTATGTCCACACCAGCATATTTTCATTATCTCTGAGAAATAGCAAAATGCTGTTTGTAACCAGGGTATGGACGTGGGTGGGCCAAGGTGGGCGTGGCTACTTGGGGCTTCTTCTTGATAGACAGAGGATATAACCAGTGAAAACAATTATTAATAGTCCTACTAATAGCCAGGGACAAGTCCTGAAATAGGACAATGACTTTATCCCTGGGACAAGCCAGAAGGACTCAGTGATCACTGGATGTGGAGGTAGAAGGGGAGAGAAGAGTCACCCTTAACTTTTGAATTAATTGCTTGGGAAATCGGATAGGTGGGCATACTGTTCACCAGAAGGAGTGTCAGGTTGTGGCAGGGAGGAAATGGCAAATTCAGTTTATATGTGCTGAGTGTGAGGTGCCAGGGTACTTCCAGCGAGATTGCCTAGTAGGCATTGGGTAGACACGGCTGGGACTCAGCAGAGAGGTCCAGACCAATGTTAGAGATCCAGAACTCACCAGAGAAGAGGGCATGATTTAAGAGATGGCAGATGAAATTAGCCAGGGGAAATATGTTGGGCGAGAGGAGAGGAAGGTGGACAACAGAATCGTGGTGGAGCATCTACGTCTTATAAGTGTTCTGAGGCTGAGAGGCCCACAAACGAGCCTGCCACAGGTCTCTCACTTACTTCATGCCACCTCAATCACTTCTTTTCACTCTATTCTGACCACAGAGACCTTTCTTTTTCAACACTCCAAGCTTGTTCCTCACCCAGGGCCTTTGCATTTGTTTTTTCCTCCCCCTGGACCTCCTTCCATGACTGATTCCTTCTCATTATTCATGTCACCTCTTCAATAAAAGTCTTCTCTGACAATCTTAATGATGCAGTAGTGATTCTGGTCTCTACCAGAGCAATTCTATTTATTTTCTCTGTAGCACCTATTATCATTGTAAACTGTATTCTATAATTGTATACCTTTTTTTAAAGAGGGGAACAATGACAGAGAGAGGGGAGAGAGAGAGAGCAAGGGAGAGAGAGAGAAAGCGAGAGAGAGAGAGAGAGAGAATCAAGTTTATTTAGTTTCGCACATGGCTTTCATTGCTCTGACACTTCATTATGTATGCATGGTGCTGGGGTTTGAACCCGTGTCCTTGCACATGCCAGGCAACCACCATAACTGCTGAGCCACCACTCCAGCCCAATAATTGTATACTTTTTGCCATTAGTTTTTCCCAGCCTACTTTGAAGGTAGAGACCTAAGCCTTCTCATTCACTGTCATATTCTCACTTCCTTGAACAGCACCTGGTACATAGTAGCTGCTCAATAAATAATGTTGAATGAATGAAAGAACTGTATTACATAAAGTATGAAAACTAGAAAAGTATAAGGTTTAGTTCAACAAACATTTATCAAGCATTTATTCAGTGTCAGGACTTGGAATACATAACAGAGGTGCCATTTTCATTGTCCTGAGAATCTGAGAATTTATAATCCAAAGGGGGAGATAGACACATGAGCACATATGCTTAAAAAGAGAAATTCTACAAGAGAAATAAATACCAGAAGCTATGGGAATCTACAGAACCTAGAGATCATGGGAGGCTCCCTGCAGGAATTGAAGCTTTGAGGGGAGAGTCAGAGTTAGCCCAATGGGCAGCTGTAAATGAGGAGTATGGAAACCAAGAGTGTAGTCCTGGAAGGGACAAGAAGAAGATGAAGCAAGAGCACTGGGATGTGTTACTGGAGAGGTGGCTCAGTGGTAGAGCACTTGCCTGGCATGCACGAGGACCCAGGCTCAACCCCCAGCACCACACACACAAATACACAGCTAAGTGGAGGAAAAACAAACAATCAAAAAACAGATGAAAAAATTAACTCTATTTTTTTCTCTCTCTTTTAAAAAAGTACTGGGTGTTTGGAAGAAAAGCAAAAATAAATTAAAAATTAACTCTCTCTCTTAAAAAAAAGAGTACTGGGATGTGTTTGGAAAGGAAGAGAGAGGGCATTTCCTTGGTGATTAAGGGGAGGAAGAGAAAAATTAGTGTAAATATGTATAAATTTGTGGGTCTATGTGTAGACATAAGAGTCAGCTCTTGGAATTGTTCTCTCCTGGTAGCCAGCATTCTATAGGTGTGAATATAACTTCAGAACTCCTTTTTCCATGAATGCTGGGACCAGACTGAAGAATTCAGATTTGGGTTCAATAGAACAAAGAACAACCATGGAAATACAGAGGGAAGAAATAAGAGACTGGGTGTGGGCGATATGGGAGTAATTCTGATTTAAGAACAAATGCATATCATATCGTTACTTTAGATGCATTTATGATTGTACAGTAACTATTCCTTAATAAAAAATTTAAAAAAATAACTATCCAAGAATGGAAAGGCCTGCCTCACAGTGAGCTCCTCTTCACTTTCTCTGTCTGAATAGGGCCACTGCTGGGCATTCTAGTGTATTATCTTTACGATCTTCCTGGGGAGGCTCAGTAAGTGAGGCTGTTCCCAGGAGAGAAAAAGAACAAATAAAAACAGCGTATACATCTCTACCTCTATCTCTTTCTCCATCTCCTTCTCTCTCTCTGTATCTTTCTATCTGTATAGTTACCTATTTATTTAAATGATTTTGGAGGCTGGCAGGTCCAAAATTTGCAGGGTCTTCCAATAGACTGGAGACCTAAGGAAGAGGTGATATTGCAGCTTACGTCTGAAGGTAATCTGAAGGCAGAATTCCTGCTTCCTTGAGAGCGGTCAGTTTTTTCTCCTTACAGCTTTTAATTGATTGGATGTGTCTAACCGCTCATATTTTGGAGGATAATCTTACCCAAAGTCCACAGACGTAAATGTTAGTTGTGTTTAAAAAATGGCTTCACAGTTATATCTAGACTGGTGCTTGACCAAATATGTGGATATGATGGCCTACATGGTCAACACATGAAATTAACCATCATCAGGGTTCCACTCCCTTCCACTGGGAGCCTGTTCACATCCAGGTCAGCTGTGTAAAAGAAAGCACGATCTACCTGTCCTTTCCCAGGGGCTTCAGTGGCCCAGATGTCCCCCTTCTCACTCTACTAAATACATTTGAGGATGGAGGAGCAGGGCATGTTTGTGATGTTGCAGGACTTTGTCTACATTCCCATCCAATTGTGTTTGCTCATTCCAGCCTGGTCTTTTCAGATTCCCCAGCCTTCCTTCTCACTTCAGGACCCTTTCCTATGATAACCCATTTTGGAAACTCTGCTGGGGATTCTCTTATTCTGGTATTGAACACCCTGGCCCATCCAGCAGGTATCTGATGGCCTCACAGGTATGGGAAAACTACAAGGCAGAAAAATTCTCATTTCCAATTCAAAGTTGGAGAATGTCAGATGGAGAAGAATTATGTTACTTGCTCAAAGGATCTTTCAGAGAAAGTCTAGTGCTGCCAATAATGGTTTTCTGCATAGCCACACCATTCCCCATCTGTGTCAGAATCCTCAGTGCATTTTTCAAGCTTAGTGTCCAAGGCATGTCCAACCTAATAGGAATAAGGTGCCCTGGCTTGTTCCCAGCCGGGGAGGGAGTAAGCAGATACACATTCTTTTGAAGCCTGTTTCAGATTCTGGAATGTTTTACTGGAAACCACACAATCTCATAAGAGATTCATCACCTCCTAAGGCTGCCTTTGGACTAGGTCAGGACAGGGGCCCCGGACCTGAATGAGACAGTGTCTGCCCTGATTAGTGGCTTCCTTTGTGGTGGCTGCAGATTTATTCAGAGTGACCCTGGGTATACCTGGCTGAAATTAAGAACTCCCCACCTCATCTCTTCTCTCCCCACTCCTCCCCTTTCTTCATCCCCATAAGTAACTCATATATCTGCATGGCTCAGAGCTGTTCACAGTGTGAGGATGGTAATTCAGTCACTGGATGTCAGGACAGAAGCCGGAGGCACAAGTAGAGGAGTCCCACTCATCCGAGGGCTGGGATAGGGTTTGGCTGCCTCATTGCTCATTGAGGCAGAGGTGATCACTGGTTAAGGAGTCAGCCATCTTGAGTCTATGACCTGATTCCCTTCACGGTTCACTCAGACAGGTTACAAAGTCAGAGGACAGCGATGCCAGATGTATTATTGGGGTTCATCTTTTCACGTTTTTATGATTTAGTATTCAGGCTTCAAGAAATCACATTACTATCTTAAGGTCCCAGAGAGAGGTGGTATCAAAACTGCAACTAGAAATGGAGTGACCTAACAATGTACTTCCCTTTATTGCCCACATCCCTCCTTAATGTCTCTAGACCTCAGAATTCATCACCTATTAAATAGGAACCATTAAATAGGCCATTGTAAAAATCAATTGCTATTATGATTAGAAAAAGGTCTTAAAAAGACAAAAGTGCTGGGTTTTCAGGGGACCCCTAGATTTTAGGGGTGGCACTTACTTACATGACATGGTAGACACTGTAGGTTGCTGTCCTACATTTGATACAGCCCAGCAAGGATGTAGGTATAAATTACAGGGATGGGGGGACAGTGTGTGTGTGTGTGTGTGTGTGTGTGTGTGTGTGTTGTGGGGGGTGTAGTGCGAGGGATGATTCCTAGCTGGTTCTCATGAGTGTGTCCATAACTGTTAAACTATGGAAATACTTGCTACCCCCATCTCTCTGAGTGCCCTTCTGTCACTTTGGCCTCTTTCCTAGTAATTGCAGGACCTCTCACCATCCAGAAATTAAAGGGGACATCCAGCACAGCAGCAGGTCTCCAAGATCCCTGCTTCATCCTCATGGCCAATTAGCACCCATTCTGATTTATCAGCACCCATATCCTACCCTAATATTTTGAATGGCACTGCTTTAGTTATCTTTTGATATGCAACAGTCCACTCTGAGACATTATTTATTATTATTTTCCATAGTTTTGTGGGTGGACCAGGCTCAGTGGGAGGGTTCCTCTGGGTGTCTCTCATGGCACTGTAGTTGGATGGTGGTTGTGGCTAAAAGATGTCTGCAAGTTCAGCTTGGCTGAACGTCCAAGATGGCTCTTTGGTTGGCACTTGATGTTGATCATCCATTGGGAGCTCAGTGGATTGTCAACTGGAGCACCTACATTTGGCCTCTCCAAGTAGCTTAGGCTTCTCATGACAGGGTGGCTGATTTCCCAGTGGGAGCATCTCACAAATGAGAGCCAGTATGCCAAAAGCTGGAAACACACTAACTTCATGTCATCTTCACCATACTCTACTTGTCAAAGAGGGCAAGGACTCTTCCAGATTCAAGGTGTTGCAAGAATGTCAAATTCATATTGTATAAGAGGAGGTGGGGTGGGAGATATTTATTTTTGAAAAATATAGTCTGTCTCAATCACTGTGAGCAAGGCTCACTAGGCTATGACTTTGTCTGAAGTCCCATCTTTTCACATTATACCCTTCTCTGCTTTGTAGGAGATGTTCCATAAGCTAGGATAGGATCATCTCCTCCCCTCCCTGAGAGCTCCCTTTCCAACAGTCTCACCTCTCCTTTGGGGAAAAGAGCTGACATTTGTTCTTCAACTTCTCATATTAAAGCCCTCCAAAGATATTTGGGACCTGATTTTCATCAACTACAACATTGGCAAAACCATTTCTTGGCCAAACCAGAGGGTGATACCAAACTCAGGAGTGTGAGGGAGGCCAGTGGGAATTTTCTGTATGTATATTGGCAAGGAGGAAAGTGGTATGGCAGAAAGCGTTGCTATCTAATGTCCTTGGGCAAACTTTGGCCCCTACCAAACCAATGAGTTCTGAGATGATGACTGAACCCACTTCATGTCCCAGATAGGCTATGAAAGGGCTTTGCCCCCTCTAACCAACTCAAAGTCCCCACATCTCTGACATCAAATCCTCATTTCTTTACATGGGATCATGTCCACCTGAGCTATATTCTTCATGGTATGTGGATAGCCCCTATTGCTGCTCAGAAAGACTGTCCCCTCATGTTCTATGAGTCAAGTCAGGGATGGGAGCATCATCAACCAAGGCTGATATCGAGAGATATTCTATTTGCCTCATTTCCTTCTCCTTGTGTGAAATGTGGCTGCATCTGCAATTTGCATCTTTGACATGTACTTTCCTGGCACCCCTTTGCCCTGTCAAACTGTAGCCAAGTTGGGTAAGGGAGAACAATGTGTTTGCCTTTTTGTTCAACTGAGGAAAAAGTAAGTGACTTTTGGTCTCTCTCCTCTCCATCTGACCCCCATGGACATTTTTCCCCCCATGGACTTTTTAACTGATGGAAAAATTTATTACTCATAAAGAAAAACAAAGGATGATAAATTATAGGACCTTGTAAAATATATTAACATGAATCCACACTTTTTTCCTGGATAATTGAATTTAGAGTGACATCAGCCAGAATCTGCTGCTTATGCAGGAATGCCAGTCGCCATTGGTTGTTTTTCATTGCTTTTTTTTGAGGGGGCAGTGATCCCACAAAGTCCTGGCTAAGTCCAAGTACCTCTATCCTCTCTAAGCCAGCTCATGCTGTAATCTTGTCCACAATTTCATTACTCTGTCTGAGTTAGGAGCTTCATTAAAATGATGTCTCTCTTAGAGTTGTAATGACAAATGACCTTCAAACAAAATGTGGCCTTCTTAGATGACAGGAAAGAATTAAATGTCAGGGTGCAGGATGGTAGGATTTTGATATTTATGAAGGTCAAAGCAAGGGTGACTAACATAACAGAGTATTCTACTTAAGGTCAGACCCACGTTCTTGGTATTACTGTTGCTGCTGCTTGTTGGTGCTGTAAGAAATGGACTTTCTGTAGACTTTACTTATATTGCAAGGTCATGGGCTGCTTATGGCTTGTATGAAACCGCTACCATATTTTAATTATAATTGGATGATTGGTTAGGGAAAAAAATAATAAACGTCCAGAAAATAATTCTTTTCTGCCAACTGTCTTAATGTTCTACTCCAAGCATTTACTCGCTGGTTAAATGGCTTGTGGCCAAAGAAGGGGCCCCAGGAGACAGGCAGCTTTGCTCATCCGAGAAGCACTGTGCTTTGGCTTGGCCAGATTTCCTGTCTTTGCAGAACTTGTCTTTATCTCTTCAAGTAAGAGAAGAAGTCTGGTTTTTAAAGTGTAAGCTCAGTTGAGTGCAGTTCTCTGGCTTGGGACTGCTCAGTGGAATGGGAAAGGCATTGAGTTTGCCGGCGTTGGTATTCTGATGGCATGACTCCGCGATCTGGAGGCTTTTGGAATAGGAATCAAGACACTGAGACTTATGGGGAGTCCATGCCAGGTCCAAGAAGTTTGTCCTCTTGGGTCCCCTGTATCTTGAGTATTCAAGGCCAGAGCCACCATGCAAGGTTGTGTAGGCTCATTCCAGAACAAGGGATAAGCAGAGGGTGAGCTTTAGCTTGTGTTCCATTTGCCAACCTTGGATCACATCCATTCACAGCAGGGATGGGCAAACTATAGCCTAGGAGGCGACTCAGTCTGTAGATAGCAATATTTTGGAACACAGTCATACAGATTTGTTTGTGTGTTGTCTGTCTGTGCCCAGCTGAGGAGTTATGAAAGAGACCTTATGGTCCTCAAAGCCCAGAATATTTACTGTTTCGCTCTTGATAGGAAAAGATTGCTGACAGATGATCTAGAGGGATCCTCTTTCTAATTTGCAAAAAGTACTGGTTGCCTTCCAGGTTGGAGATGCATCCTAAATACAAGTTGTTCTATTTTGCACAAAGGTGGCTTATAGGCTAGCAAGGCCATAGGATGAGATCCCAGTCCTGCTTCTGAGGACAGAGATGTCAGCGGACCAACAGCTTCACCCCAGCCCACCACAGGCCATTACTGGACCCCAGAGCTAGTTCCAGGCAGTAGAAGAGCCATGAATGTGTTGCTCAGAGAGGCTGTTTGGGGAGCAAGGGGCTGGCTGTAGCAGCTCCCAGAGGTAAAACAAAAGCTTTCCTTGTTTCCTTTCCAAAGAGCCATAAAAGAGAAGGTTTGATTTTGGATCTTTGTCGTTGGCCACTCCATAAAGAAATGCAAACTGTCTCATGACTTATCACCAACCCCGTGTTTACACAGCAGGGATGATTGACACGGTTTATTTTTCTGTGGTTTTTCTTCTAATCCAAAGTGAAATATGAACTGGAGAATTCATGGAGTTCCCTTCACCTCTTGCAACCCAGAACCTGCAAGGGAGGTGCTGTTAGTCCTTTCTGTTGCAGGGTGACTATTTTCACACGTGTGAATACTATATGTCCTACTTAGATCTGGTGCACCCACTGAAAACGTCTGCTCAGCTGTATCTGAAAACTGACAGGGTCCCTCACCTTCTCTAGGGAATCAATGGACAAAACAAGACCAATGGTTTGTAGAATGTAAGACTGGAAGGGAATGCAGAGTTTTCCCGGCTTTTGACAACTCTTAGATTCCTGCACTGAGCAGATGGGCATGACCCCCAGTGAGGTGCAGTAGTTTCCTCGAGGACCCATAAGACTTGGTGGTGCCTCCTCAGGCAGGATTTGGAGTCCAGGCAGGAATCCCTCATGAAGGAGTGAGTGGCCATCGTGGTCCAGATAGCAGGGAGTTGGGGGCCTGGTCGGAATCATCATGTTAGCAATTCCAGCATGCCCAACATGCAACTTTTCACAAAGCCCTCTTCACTAAAGATCTCATTTGGTCCTCCCATTTTCCTCCAAGGCACACATGATCCCACATTCCTTTATTTGAAGTACGTGGTTTAAAGATTGTATTTAAGAAACTTATCTGGATATGATGGGATGATAACTCTAATGATTTATCTATGTTAAAGGGACGGTACAGTGGATGCTGCGAGGAGAAGACAGCAAGATGGGTGGATTCCTGCATCCCGTGGGCAGGCTCCTTCTCGGGGCTGCAGCCCTCTCAGCAGATTCCAAGAAGACAGGTCCTTCCCTTCCCTTTCTTCTGGTCTCGTGCTACCAACTTTTGGCCTATCACCTCTTGGAAGTGCTGTGAGCCCTAGAACTTGGCCTGGGTGAGTTATGCAGAACACATACAACCCCAATGTCTGTTTGAGCCTGCTTTTCTGAGGACTCCATGCCTCTGCCCCCTCCCATGGTTATACAGGCTCATGCATTATTACCATGGAGACTGGACTGGGAATGGAGTCTTTTGTAGGCGGGCTCTTAGCTCTTTTTTCATGTATCGTCTTTCTCATAAGTAAAACAAATCAATTAGCCTTTCTCAATTACAGCAAATTCTTCTAAGGTGAGCTGGAGGAGAATGCTGCTTGCAGGACACACTGGACTCTCTCTCTCTCTCTGTGTGTGTGTGTGTGGGGGGGGTTCCTCACGGGAACTTTCTTAGCCCTCTGTGCCATCACTGGGTGGATTGCATGCATTCAGCAGCATGCGACACTTGAGCTGAAACAAAGAAACCGTGAGGTCTAGGAGAAGGGACTTTAGGACCTCTTCCTGTGACCCATGCCTTATTCTGAGTCCTAGCTTGGAAAAGCCTTTTCTTATCTGGTAGGTTCTGTTGGGCCCTGGCCTTCTCAGTGGTAGGGAAATGATTTGATGATTTGAGGTTTCTTCCTGCTCAGCAGGCGGTGATTCAGTGTGGCGAGGGGAAAGCAAAAGTTTGTGTGATCAATCATCAGAGGAAATAAATTGAACTTAGTCCTGAGCAGTTCCTCTCAGGCCTTCAATCAGAAGCAATTCTGGAAGGAAGGTGTTTCTTTGCAGTGACAGCAGCTGATGGATCCCTTAATTTCTCCTTATTGCACCTCTCTCCCTCTTGCTGTGAGTTGGGTGAATCATCTGGTTTTGATGGAGACCACTTTAGTCAAGGCTCCGAAACACCAGAGCTGCTGCCTCTGATCCAAGAGACAGAGTGGTAGTTCTACTCCTTCTTAAAAGGAAGAAACACAGTATCCTGATTGCTCCATCTAGAAGAGGGGGTTTTCGAGGATTTATTTCTCCTGAAGTCAGAGACAAGGACTCCAAGGTGCTGCCTCGTTCTGAGAGGGCCAGGTGTGGACGTGGTGTTTGGAGGGAGAGAGCAAAACAGAGTCCAGCATTTCAACGGGAACATGGACGTTTCTCAGGGAATGGAGTCCTGTGCCACCGGGCTTAGTTCAGGCATAGAAAGCAGAGATATCTGCAAGGACCAAATTTTTTTCTGAGTCCGAAAGTTTTACACAATGAGCCTGCGTTTTCCTCCCTCTGCAAATGCGTTGCTGGCTGATGAGCAGAGTCTCCAGCTATTCCCATTCCCATGACCTCAGCACTGGCTCTTTCTGAATTTGCTTTCTCAGGCCTCCTCTTCTTTAGGAAGTCTTCCTTGTCCATCCCAAGTCACAGCTCTCGCTTCTCTGATGATGCACTCTTTGCTTGGTCTTGACAGGAGCGCTGGCTCTGTGATGACCACGTGGCAAGTGGCCCAGCTTTGCTTGCTGGCTTCTATGGAAGGCCACCTCTCTTCTAAGCAACTGCAAGTGCGAGCTTGGTCAGTTTTGGTCCCAGGTACTTAACCAGTTAGGTGGAGACAGATAGAAGTGAGGTAATGTATAAATGAAAGCATCTTCTCCACCATGCACCACTGACTTGGTCACCCAAGTGCCCTAACGTATGATGTGAACCAGACCCCAAGGTCCCCAGGGCCTTCTATCTCCCCATGGATGTAATGGAAAGTTTTAGGTCCCAGGGCTACGTGTTTGCTAAAATCGTTAGTATTTTAACAGGATTATCTGTTCCAACAACTGTACATCTTTTTCCTTCAATGGCCTGAAGTCCTGACCACAGTTGTTTAGACCTTTGCTTTCTTTTGGCTTGTGGGCTTTTGTAGACTGGCTAAAGTTTCTCAAAACCTAAAGGGCCTTTGAATACTGATGATAGAGCTAAGAGTTGAAGGGCTCTTGGAGAATATAAGGCAGGCCAGAGCATTTGTTAAGAGACAGAGAGAGAGAGAGGGAGAGATAGAGAGAGAATGAGAGAATTAATTTGATTTAGTTTTTTGTGTGGTTTTCGTTGCTCTGACACTTTGTTGTGTACATGGTGCTGTGGTACAATCCTGTATCCTGGCGCATGCCAGGCAATTACTGTACTACTGCTCCAGCCCTATTATAAATGGTTTTAAATATGGAATCCCTTTATTGTGCTATTAGACATTGCGTCCATCTCCGAAAGCAAGCAGGAGGTTAATGCCGGTTTCTTGATGTTTGGTGTGGTTTCTCCTCTTCTTTCTTCAGCTACAGTGTTTCCACTCTGACAATGTCTGTGCAACTGAAGGATATCTGAGTGATAGAAGATGTTTCTCCCTGGAGCCCAGAAGCGCAGGTTCAGATATCTCTTCCAAGAGTAGTAACTGCCTAACTGCGGCATGTTCGACAAGCTTCTTCATGGAACAGGTGTAAACAAGGAAGATGCAACTTGCAAATGCTCATTTGTATTTCCACTCAGAGCCTGAGAGCGCACCAGGATATACTGCGTGGACTGTCTGGATGATTCGGGGATAGTGATGATTCCTGAATCTCTCAAGGAGAGTAAATAGAACATGTAGTCCCTGAAAGCAGGGTGGAATTGGTAGGAGACTTGAAGGAGGACAATAGAAGACAGAATTTTCTAACAGTGAAAGGACAGTGTTGCCTACAGACCCAGGGAATTTAACAGAGGCTGGGGGAATATGACATTGCAAAAGAGGTTTCCTATGGTGCACGAGCCCCAGGAAGTCAGATGTGCAACGAAATCATACAATCTGGTGACCATCAGTAAAATCACACACACACGCAAATCTGATAAAGACCTGGCTTTAACATTTTACTGGTATTGTTTATCTTTAGTATAAAAAATAATGAAGCAGAGGATGGAGGAAAGAGTGATATAAATTTGGAAGTTTACAAGACCTTTGATTACCATGCATCTTGTAAAAGAAGTGATGATCGTTCGTCCAAGACGACAGTAGTACTGGTAATCTTGGTTGGAAGTTGATCCGCCTTTTCAGCTCGAAGGAGAATAGCTCCTGCCTGAATGAAGTCAAGGAAAATACCTCTGGAAGGGAAGAGTTCACAGGACATGTCCCGCGGGAGACCAGGAGGACTGGCTTGGGTCCTCTTCTACCATTTACACACAGCTGGCTCCGAAAGTTCATGAGGATAATCAGAAAAAAGCAGACACATGTGCCTCTGCATTGCAAGCCTCAAAGGCCACCTAATGTCCATGTCCTCCATCAGCCCCATCCCACCCCCACTGTATATCTCTGCATCTCCTCATCTCTTTGAGATAACGCTGGTGGCTGAGCATGGTCCACCCTTGTGCTGCTACACAAAGGGCACGCTCAGACAACCCAACAATAAAACAACTCGAAGGGAGACCAGCTGTACTTATAAATAAACATCCCAAGAACATTAATCTGCTGAAGGCTTTTATGAGGGGAAGCATAAAATTTCAAATAAAGGGCTAATGGGAAATATGTTCAAAATGTTGGACTTAGTGGTATTGTACAGTAGGGTACGGCCCAGCTAGGCCCACAAAACAAAATGTAACTAACAACTGATTGAGTTTTAAGAGCCCCAGCCCTGCACTCCCACACCTGAGTTGTATATTTTATCTGAAGGGCTGTTTCATGTTCCAGAATCAGCTCTGTTTGCAAGTGAGCTGTCACAGTTTTATAGCCTTGACTTTAAAGAGCAGGACATTTCTTTCCTGCAGAAGAAGGCTAATAGGAGGTAAAATGCAGGGATTATGGGCTCTCCCACAAGTCCAGGCTAGCAGATGAGCCTCTTTCTATAATCAAAATGAATGTTTTCTTTGGACTCAGCTAGGAAGGCCCTTTTAAAATATCCTTGGGAGCAGGAGACATGTGCCAGGCCAGAGAGCAGATGCAAGCAGACAGTGAGGAAAGCAGGTGTTCAGCTCTTGGGAGTACCTGCTCCATTCCCTCTGCAGGACAGGGAGTTTCAAAAAATGACAAGGTGATTTTTTTTTTTTAATAAAAAAATGGAAGATGGTGTATGGTTAGCATTGTCTCCTGCCCGGCCCTTCACCTCTGTTAAGGATCTGCTTTCTTCCCCCTCTGGGGTGATGTGAGCTTTGTTTTGCATTCTTTTCCTCCTTACCTCTCTACAGGGCCAGTCTGGGACAAAGGGGAAGGGGAGCATCCCCACCCCCACTCTCTGTGCCCAAATAGCCTTTGGAACAGTGGAAAGAACTTGGATTGAAGTCAGAGTGGGCTCAAATCCCTCCTCTGCCATTCATAAGCTCTGTTTGGCTCCAGGCAAGTCACTCAGTGTCCATGGGGAGAGGAAGGAAAATGTTACCAATGTCACAGGCAAATTGTGGGTGTGACCTAATGTGACCCAGATGGCAGCACCTGTTCAGGCAGTCATGCTGCTGAGGCTCCAAATCCTGACTCGGACACTTAATTGTTGGTCAGATACTTTTCTGATCTGAGCCTCAGTTTCCTCATCTATAAAATGGGGCTAAAAAGAGGACTAAAAGAAAAATGCACAGGAAGTGCTTAATAGAGTGTCTGTCATACAGTGGGGACTCTGTGACTCCTTCCTGAAACTGCTGTTATTTAAACAGGCTGTTCTGCAGATAGTCTTACTCACTCAAAAGCCTCCTGTTGGAAGTCTAACAAAGGTGAAAGCAGGTCCTCCATCCCCTCGCCACCTTGCTCACCTCCACTTCCGATCTGTCTACGGCCTTGGCTTGTCTTTGACTTTCAGGCCAGCTCAGGAGTTTTGGGATCATCCAGTGAGCTTGGTTTGCCAAGCTTGGGTGACTCTCAACACTGTCTAAAGATTTGACTTGGATCCCTGCTTAGCTGGCAGCCCTCTGATGCCTGAGAAGGTGTCTCCTGTGCTCCTCTATTCCCTGCAACCCAGTGCAGGTTCCAGTCTGCTCAGATACTCTCAGGTGGGTCACTTCAACCCGCCATGGGAGAATAAAGGAGGAGGAGGGAGGAGTTCCAGTGAGGAGGGAGAAGTTCGTCTCTCCTAGATCTTTTGTCCTCTGCTCCACCTCTGGGGTGTGTATATATGTGTGATTTCCTCACCCGCTCTGCTCCTCCTCTTTGACATCAAGACAGAACAGACAAACAAAACAAACACACCTGTTCACAGCCATGGAAGAACGACAGCTCCAAAGGTAGCACCAGTGGGGTCAAGTTCATGCCCTGCTCCCCTGAGATGCCTTGGTGGATCATGCCTCCTCTGTGCTGAAATCAGCTCATCCCATCCTCTTTCCTCATGCTAACTCCTATAGTTCTTTAGTTCTTCTCAGTTTGGTGGAACCATTCCTTGAGCGAGACCAAAGTGGGGAATGGAGGACACCATGCTCTAAACTTCTTCATTCCCCTGTTATCTCCCATCACAGAACAGAACCTTAATAAAGACTAAAGGAAGGAAGCCCAGGCATGTGGAGAGGCCATGTTGGAGGAGCTCAGGTGAGGGATGCTCCAGGATGCCTCCTGCCCCAGCCTCTGCCTGACCTTAAGGAACCTGAAGGAGAACCATCTAGCTGAGCCCAGTCAACCCCCAGATCCATGAGAAATAATTATAATGAATGATGATTGGTACTGTCAGTTTGGGTGGCTCGTTGAGTAGCAGTTGACACAGGAACTGCTGACCATTTACACTCTTGGCTATTGGTATGGTCTTAATGGCCACAAGCCATGCTCAGTAGAGAGGTTTAAAGTGCCACCATAGCGGTCAATGGCTCCAGACTGCCACAGCTCTTCTGACCAACCTGAATGCCAGGCCTTAGGACTGACAGGGACTTGGGGCTGAGAGATTCTTCTGGCTGGATCCCTGGCCTGGAGAGGCCTTGGCTGTCTGGCCCACCCTTCCTTCTCCAGCAGAGCTGGGAAGCTATCCAGGGCCAGCTGTGTGCTTTGGAAAGCGGCTTCTCTGATTCCTTAGCTCTCCTCCCTGTGCAGGACGATAGGCTTAGCCTCCAGTTTCACGCCCTGGAACTCCAAGTACCAAACAAAGTCCAGTGTTTTTCAGGTGCAAGTTCTTATCTGGCTTTTAGCGGATGAGTACAATAACAAGCTAGAATATGCAGGTCCTCAGCGGGTGAATTTGGGAACCACAAGAGTAAAGGTTTCCAGTTACCCTCTGGCTTGTGCTCAAAGTCCTTATTCTCCCCAAAGAATGGGTGTGAAGGCTCAGGCTACGCAATGGTCTGGGAATGGAGACTTGGAAGAGAGGACCAAGGTTCCCCATCATTACAATACACGCCTTTAGCCAGCAAGCAGGTGGTCAGATGGAGAGGAAGGGAGGGGAGGCTGGACTGAGGGGGTGTGATAAGCATGGTATGCTCCTTCAAGACGCTTTGTCCAGCAGCTGTGCTCTCATCAGCCCTGCGTGGACTGAACATTTTAATTCTCCCAATAAAGCTTTGATCCTCAGTATGAGGATATTTACGGGGAGTTTTTGTGAAGTTTTAGGTTTGAATGTGGCCGTGAGGGTTGAGTCCCCATGATGGGATTAGTGCCCTTATAAGAAGAGGAGGAGACCAGCATGTCCCCTCACCTGCCTTGTAAGGATAGGAAAGAAGGCACCCATCTGCAAACCAGGACCAAGACCTCACTGCCTCACCAGACTCAATCTGCCAATACCTTGATCTTGAACTTCTCAGCCTCAGAACTGTGATAAATAAATATGCCACTTAAATCCTCCAGTATACATGTTTTATTATAACAGTCCGAACTCACTGAGACAAGTCCTATGACCCTAGTTTAACTTAATCTTGTGGACCTGGAGGAGCCCATGTGATCATCCCCTCTGTTCACATCTTCCTACAGGCCTTGGCTTGGTGGCTTTCCCAAGGCCTCTACACTTTTGCCTGCAAAAGTCCAATGAGTGGTTAAAAGCAGGATTGAAGACTTCGCATCTCTGCCTCCATTTGCATCTGTTCCTTTTGCTCTGAGTCACCTTGGATTCCAGGAACAACAGGTCTTAAGGATTAAGCATCTGTGGGAAGTCAAAACTGCCCCCAGGCAACAGTAACTTTCTTATCACTTTCAACTCCCCACCTGATCCATCCTGAGATAATGATGGACAGATGACACCTGATCAAGATCACCTGCTTTGGCAGCTGTGAAAAGCTTCCAAGTTTTCAAACCCCCAATTCTTGCCCTGTCCCCTTTCTCTGAAACCTCAGGGCTAAGGACAAGGGTTCCCTTGTCTTTCCAGGATAGCTGCACTGACTTAAGTTCCTTGCATGCTGTTCACAACGACCTTTTCTTTTTTGTTTTGGGGGTGAATCGATGAACCCTCTTTGTGGGTCCCCAAAGTCAGACCTGTGGCCTAGGACTCTGGCAAGTCACTAAATGGTAGGTGGCAGAACTCCCAACATAATGAAACTGGCCTGCCAAGCAAAGTCTTGGCTTTCAGATCAGAAAGACTTTGGTTTTCGTTGGTCACCCTGTCCATCTGCACAAAGGAAGCAAAGAACAGAGTCAATTAATTACGCAGCCAAGCCACCAAGCAACCCCCAAGCAGAAAGGGAGTTTCTTGACAAGAATTTGTTCTCTGTAGGGATTGGAAGTCCCTGGGTGTGTGCTCAGGATTCCAGGCCACTTTGTACGGATCTAGCCAGACATGTGAATAAACCTGCCCCTGTGTAGCAGAGCCCAGTTCCCTTGTAGCTTTTCACAAGCAGCACAGTTTTTGTGACTTCGCAGACAAACTAAATTCAAGTTCTGACTCCAGTGCTACAAGCTGTGTGACCTTGGGCAAGCTACTTAACATCCCTGTGCCTCAGTTCCTTATCTGTCAAATGACTAATCCTAGTACTTCCCTCACATTGCTGTGAGGATTTTGCCTACCCCTCCCTCCCCCACTTCTGTATATTAGCAAAGTCCCCATCATTAATGAAAGCTCTTTTGTCGCCATTACTTCTATCTGGATTTTAGTTTTCACTGGAGCCAGGCTTGGCAAGCCTGCAGAGGGTACTCATGGTATATTTTATTTTGTCAACATGGTTTATTTCAAATCTGAACTTGAGTGTTTGATGTACACACTTTCCAGCTTGCTGGTCCCCTGATGCTCACACTCCAAACATTTATCGTACAGGACAGGCCCCTGAAGGTTCCCCACTCTCTCTATTTTTTTTTTTTTTTGCAGGTTTATAACTTCTGTCGTGAGGGAGTTGAATTGTACAGAAGAGGGTATAGCATGCCTAGGGTGCAAGGACCTCTGACAAGCAAGGTGGGGACTCAAATCAGTAGAGTTATCTTTGGAGTGTCCTGTGGTGGGGCGAGGCCACATCTCCTCCCCTGCTCTGCTGATCACCCAGTGCCCATGGCAAAGATGATAGGAGCCAGGGAACCCTGAAGTGGTGCTGCCCCTGTGTAGGCCTCAGGAGTGCAGGCACCCACACGGGTGGACCGCAGTTCAGAGCTGTGCAGCACTGACTTTGTGGATGCTGCATACCACATGACTTCAGTGGCCCTTTCTGATTCCTCCACGATGATGGACATTCGTGCTCCTGCCAGAGCCAAGTGCCATGGTGCTTGGTCTCCCTTGGTGTCAGCAGCTCCAGGCAGGAGACTCTAGGACTGAGGCTGTGATGCACGGCCACTGTGAACAGGTTCCTTCACTGTGGTTTCCTTACAGGGTGAACTCCTCTGAGTCCACTGGGCTGGAAGGGTTATTTCAACACTTGCCATGGTACCTGGGAAGGAAGCAGTCTGGAGGCTGTGGGCTTAAAGGCTCTTGGTCTTCTTTAGAGCTTTGGAAACAAGCATTCTTAGAGCAGAACAGTGCTTCCCTTACTTGGCTGTGTCTGCTTCTTCCTTAAGAATTTAGCAGGACAGCTGCGTGTGGTGGCACAAGCCTATAATCCCAGCAGCTTGGGAGGCTGAGGCAGAAGGATCAGAAATTGAAATCCTGTCTCAGCAACTTGGTGAGACTTCATCTTAAAATAAAAAATAAAAAGGACTAGGGGTACAGCCCAGTTGCAGAGTACCTCTGGATTCTATCCCCAGTACCACAAAAAACAAACCAACCAAAAAGAATTCAGCAGGCCTGGCCTTTTTGAGGTTTATCCTTGCCCCCAAGTCCTTCTTTTACACTCTTCTCCTATGTGTTTAGACCCACCATCTTGATGGCCCATGAAGTCCTCCTTCTCCCTGCTAATGCCTCAGTTTCAAAAGTCACCTCTTCTCAAACCAACCTGCACATCTTCTGTTTCTTCAGGGCAACAGATCCCAGCTAGACATCTAAAAAAGAAAATTCACACTAAGTGTGGGAGGATAGATAGTCTCTCTCCTCATCTGAAGGGTGCTTGTAATGCTTAGAGATAAGTGGATTTCTATTTGGGGAGATTTTTTGAGGTAGAACTCAATAAAAGGAAGAAGCATGGGTGGAGTAGATGGGAAGGAAATGGACAAAGCCTATAATCATGATGGATTTTGAGTCATTGATATACTTTCTAAAACCTTCTAGAACTTGAGGATCACTCACATTGTGGTCAAATTTTGCTCATCTTTACTCTATTTAGATGGCTCCTTTGGCCAGGCCTGGTCTGGCTTCATGGAGAAAACTGTCAGCAGCACTACCAGGAATAGGAACACCCCTGTTTCCTAAAGGATGCAGGAACCTGCTCCCATTCCCCTCACCTGGCTGGGGCAAGCCAGGTCCAATGAGGAATCAATCTGGGGTCTAGGCAACTGGATCTAAGCTGAGTAGGCTGAGGGAGAGAGTAAGAATGGTCTTGGTCTTACCACAAAAGGCTTTAATCTTACCCCAGGACTCTCAATCCTACCAACCAAATCAGACTCAAACATTCTCTTTGCTTATCTTTGATAATGTATGTACATCATATAAAATTCAAAGTGAAAATTCTCCCAGTTTCTTTTTGAGACAGCTGTGTTAACAGCTCCTTACATGAACTTCTACAAGGAGCCTGGGAATTTCTAAGCATATCTGTTCCAGTTTTCCAAACAAATGCTACCATTTTATACAAAACCTCTGTATGTATTTCATATTATACATCTTGAGTATCATTTCATGTTAGGGCATGCAGAACTTCTTAAACATAGTCACAACTCTATAATATTTCATTTTACTGATATACTTCAATTTATTTAATTACTTCTCTACTGATCAACATTTGGGTTGACAATCTTGCTTTTGTAAGAACGATGCTGCAATGAGTATCATATGTAAAAGATTAGTAGGATGGATACCTAGAAGTGGGTGTGTTGTCTCACTGTCCTCCATAAAAGCTATGGCGTATCCCCAGCAATGCATGAAGATGCTTGTTAGCCGACACTCACACCAACACAGGTGGTGTAGTTCAACTTGTGCCATCTGCTAAGTCATAATGATATCTCACTGTGGTTTTAATTTGGATTCTTATATACTGAGAGTGATTTTGCCTCTTTTGTAAATGCATTGTGTGCCTATCTGCGTTCCCTTATCCATGCAGTCTGTTCATTTCCTCTTCCGTTTTGTCTATTGTATTGTTATTTTTCTACTGATTTCTTGGGACTTCTTGGAAGCCAGGGTGGGGTGGGATGGTGGGGGGATTCGCTTCTCCATGCCTCATATTTCCAAGGGAGAGGACATTGGTTCATGTCCTGTCTCATTCTGATCTCTTCTACTCTTTCACTCCAACAGTGGGTGAATTTGGGAGGAGGAAGTTGTGCCTGACTCAGTCACTTTTGTCTCTCTGCCTTAGGAATCTGCTTTTGGAGAACATGCACACTTGGCAGTCCTTGGCTGTGCCCTCAGCTGAGAGGCAAAGGTCTTATGTCTGCCAGGGGAGGTCTGTAGGCTTTTAGAGCTGTCCATGACTTGACGGGCAGATCTGCTTCATTCTGGGATCCAGTTCTAGGAGGAAGTCACATTCTCTAATGGCTCTATCAGTAATAAAGCTTTTTCTTTATTTTTTATTTAATTTAATTAATTTATTTATTTTTGGTAACAAAGGTGTCTGGATACTGATTTGTGACCAGCAAAAGGATACTATTTATTAGACCTATTATACCACAAAAGATATTAGTATTTAAAAATTAATATTTTTGCCTGTGATATGCATTCCAAATATATATTTTTCCAGGTTTTCACTTACCTTTTCACTAATTTTGTAGTTTTTGTTGCTTTTTTTTGGTACTTTTTCTTTATATGGAAATCTATATAAATCGATCAATTTTGTATTTTCTGGATATCGAGGTTCTGTGTCATATTCAAAAAAGTCCTTTCCTGTGACTAAAATATATGTTCTGCTTTCTTCAACTAAACCTGTTTTCGTTTTTCATGCTTAAATCCCCATGAGGTCCTTCCTCCCTGGCATGATTGCTTCTGGAGCCTGGATTGATAGTGAGCAAATGGGACCTTGGCAGGTGGCAAGGAAGGCGGGACATGGGAACACAGGGCCTTGCATCTTTGCTTGCTGGGTGCTGCCTGGGGATGCACAGTTATGGGTCCAGGCACAGGCTTTGGGAGGTGCCCAGTGAGCACTGCCATGGCACGGCCAGAGAGGAGGGACAGCTTGAGTATCTCCCACTGGGGCCCAGGAAGCACAGGGGCTCTCAGCCCAGTTTGTGAGTTGGGTGTCAGCAGGACTAGAGCCTCAGGCTCCTGACAATTAGCACAGGGCTTATTTTCCGCACTCACTAGAATCCAATCCCAGCCTGGGTTCCTGGGGACAGTGCGCCCAGCTTTGAGACTGATGGGGCCCCTACAGCAGGCCCTATAAGGCCTCCCTGGGTGGCCTGGCTGAGCTCAGATGCTGGCTTTGCTGGGGTAGCTAAAAACCAAAGCAGATCTGTATAGCCATAGCCTCCGAGAGAGAAGTGAGCAGCGGCTCGCCTCCTCCCTTCTCACTCAAATCAACAACAGGTTGAAATGTGGGATCACTTAGAGACCAAAGCCTTCCTGCATCGGGGGCTGGTTACTCTCGAAGTTCCTTTCACATGCTCTAAGGGAACATGCCTTCCGGGGAGCAGAGCGGGCCCTGTGCCTCTCTCCTCTCAGCCCCTCGAGGCTCCACAGACTGAAGGCCACATGGCTGAGTTCTTCCCACCTGTCTGCCCTCAGCCCCTCCCTGCTCCCACCCACCCATCTTCCATTAATCACACAACCCTGAACTTGTAGCCTTTCATAAGCATAATTAAATATGGCAAGCTCTCTGGTCCTTCTTGGATTCTTTTTGTGTGAATTGGTGTGAGTCTAGATGAATGTAAGGATGTCTTGCTCTAGGCGACTTGTGCTGTGTATAATTAAATTTTAAATATTGAATCTTTTCCTGTCTTTTTCCAAGTGCTGTGATCAATCCTACGTGACCTTCCATTATGGTTTCTTCCCAGCCATTTTCCCTTCCTGCTCAGATAGAGGTGAACATCCTCTACTAAATCCTTTCCATGCAGTTGTATAAACTGTGCATTGCACAACTCCATGGGGTACCATTGATTTTATAATCTATACAGCTGAAAGTTACTCCTGGAATCATGGACTATGGCAGCCCTGCTTCCATCCATCACGTGGTCACGATTTACATAGGCAATTCTAATTCCTTTGGATAATTAATGACTCATATGTGGATCCTGGAAGCACATGGAAATATTTTTTGGGTTACCTGCTGTTCTGTATTATCCATGCTTAACTCTTCCACTAATGCATATGATTAAGCTATTCCCCTTCTCTCAGTTGAACTGAATCGAGGGGATAGGAGGGGGATAGATTAATTTGATCTGCACTGAGATGTGTTAAGGAGATGCCTCTGGAGCTCTGGAAACATGGAGTGGGCAATTCCGTTTCTGAGAGGGATCCAAATGACCACAAGGAAAATTTCAATTATAAAGTTATAACTAGCTGGGCAGCGGAGTGGGAAGAGTTTTTGATAGGGTGGGAGAGAGGTTCGAGGGCAGGGCTTTTGAGTACCCTTGGGCCCATCAACTCTGCAGCCAAAAGGCTTGACTGGAGCTCCCTGTGGTGAGCATTTTCAGTATTCTGTCAGTTTGGGAAGTTCATGAGCATGTGCGCCTTCTGTCTCCAGCCACAGAAGCAGAAAAGGCCAGGGAAATGTTGTCTGTGACTCTGACTGATGGGGATGACAGACGCATAACTTCGAGTTAATCAAAGTCACCACTTCGGAACTGGAGCAAGGGAAGCCGAGAGTAAGAGCCACTTAGGATTTTCTCCAGCAGAAAGGGGATGTTCCCAGGGCTCAGTGCGCGGTGGTAGAGACTGAGATGAATGTCCAGCAGGGTGGACATGAGCATACTGTGGCATGGTTTGGCATGTTCTACCTTGCTGTCCAGGATTCCAGCCTGATACCTGGACCTGGCTCTCCAAAGTTCCTGTGGATCCTGTAAACCACTTGATTGATGTTTTTCCTAGTAATCCACTTCTCCCTTGTTTTATCAGTCAGCTTCTGTTATTTGTAACCAAGAACATTGAGAAGCATCCTTTTTTATTGAAATCGAAGTGATTCTCCATCTCAAGTTGATAAACTGTCTCTTGGGAGGGAGGGAAGAAAAAAAAAAAGAAAACCCTCATTTTTGGCAATTGGTGTTTGTCAAGTGTGTGTGTGTGTGTGTTATGGGGATTGAACCCTGGGTGGTCCATCACTGAATGACATCCCTACTCCTTTTTATTTTGAGACAGGGACTTGCTAAGTTACTGAGGCTGGCCTTGAATGTACCATCCTCTTGCTGTAGCCTCCTGAGTTGCTGGAATTACAGGCATGAGCCTCTGCACCTAGCTCCCATGGGCACTTTTGAAATAGCAGCTTTTAAACACCTGCCTGGAATATGGCTGAATATTTAACTATTGTTTGTCAGAAGCCACCACAAGCTGACCTCTTCCTGGCACTGCTGAGTCTCAGAACCTGAGGATTGCACATGGGACAAAGCTTTCATGATCAGGTTACCTTTGTTGGCCCCTGACTCTGTGAACCTGAAGAGGCAGATGGAGATAGTGTTCAGTCGGTGACCTGGGTGTTAGAGATGAGGTAAGGCCCAGCTCACTGGGCCTTTCCTCTGGCCAGGAAGAACCTGTTTCCTCTATGGGTAGGGGAAGAAAAGTGTTTGCTTTTTTTCTAAACTGTTATTAACTATTAAGCAGGATTCTGTGACTTGGGGACAGCTGCTTCTTCCATCTAGGCCTCAGCTTCTCCATGCCACAAATGGACTGGCACCTGCCTTGCCACGTCAGAATGCTTTTGTACTAAGCAGGCCTTTTGTGCTGAGGCCAGGGAGAGCCGTCTTTGTAGGGACAATGCCAGGCTTCCCAGGCTGAGGCCTAGAGGTTGAGTGTGCAGGATCTGTGACATCTGCACGAGGCATGCATGATGTATCTGTGTGCTGTGTACGATGCGGTGGAACTGGGCCCAGGGGACATCCTGCCCTTTGTGGCTCCAGGCATGTCTTGGATTACTTAGCCTCAGCGGGTGAGCAGACGACAGAATTCTGTTTTAGAGGACATGAAGAGGATCTGAGTGTTTAATAAAAAAGGGATGGTCAAAACATGCTACAAGAAACCCACAAAATGTCACTGGCATCAGCTGGCCTGCTCCCTCTGGCGTGTGTTGACAGGATTTTGTAAATACTTGATTAATCCATGTCCTCTTGTGACCTAGAAATTCACAATTGGGGTTGAGGTTTGTTCCTGGGACTTAATGTGTTGGCCAGTTGCAGAGAGAAACAAAGGGGACACAATGATTTCCTGGCCCACATCAGAAAAGCCATGTAAATAGCTCGTGGGCCTCCACACTCCCGCAAACATTTCCCTCCTTGGAGGTCTGAAACACCTGGTGCTGACCAGATTGAATAGCCTGTAACTAGGGCTAAGGATGCCATTTTAAAGCCCCTGGGTGATGCTACCTTCGGGACTCAAATCTGCTTCTAATGCTGGTTCCCTTCCTTGCCTCTCAACCTTTTAAGGTTGTAAAATACTAGGCAGACATAGAGGTCCTCAGTAGCAACTTTTAAATTTATGAGCCACATAAATCTGAAATGTTTCCAAATCAGTTGTCTTTCCTGAAGCATTGTGTTTTAAGCTCTCATTTGCTGAAACCACCAGATATCTCAGCACCCCCTAGCCAGGGTGTCCCCCAGAGCCCTCCAGCCCCAACCCAGCACTGGCCCTGCCTGCATTTGAAGCCAAAAAGGAGTTGAGGTGATGCCTAAAAGGTCAAATGATCAGTTGTCACCATCTGTAATGTCCTGAACAGCT
This sequence comes from Aplodontia rufa, assembly GCA_004027875.1. Lineage (NCBI taxonomy): Eukaryota > Metazoa > Chordata > Mammalia > Rodentia > Aplodontiidae > Aplodontia > Aplodontia rufa. Next base: position 62,862 of record PVKS010006169.1, read on the forward strand.
ATATGAAACTTGCAAATGAGGAGTCCCCCGTGCTTGAAGCTTCCCCAGGGCCCCAGGGGAGGGGTGTCTGAGATGACTCTACATGGCAGCGCTAGACTTCTGGGGCTGGAGGTGGATATCTGACAAACAGACCTACCTGCCTCCTGTTTCGCCACCTGCTTCCTCTGGGCCCTTTCCCGAGAACTGTGGGCATCTGCATTCTGAGGGGAGCTGTTTTCCTATTCTGCAGAGAAAGGACAAAATGTCACTTTGGTTGTAAAACTGAGAAAGAAGGTGTGTGCTCAAGAAATGTGTTTTAGGGGACAGGAAAATCCCCAAGTCATTCACCTTTCCCCTTAAAAAGCACACGAAAGTAATGGTCTAGCTATAGTCACTTAGCTTTGAGTTAATGTGGCATCAGCCAAAATTACTATTAGTCTGAGCTTACAACTTTCAAGGCCTAAAAAAATAATCTCCCTTTCCCCAAAATAAACATTGCATTTGCTCAGCAATAGGAGAACAGGATTATGGAATTTGGAATTGGAAGGGATCTTAGGGTTTATTTTCCTGGTGAGGATAGTAAGGCCCAGGGAGCGGTGCTCCTTGGCTTCGGCAGAGACAGAAGCCAGGATTGAGAGCCCCAGGGCACAAGGCGGGCCCCTTGCAGCAAGATGCTCCACATGTGAACTTGTCCGTGGCAGTAGGTGGGCTCTGTCCTTCTGTTTTTCCATTTGAACGTTACAAGCCTTGGGCACGGACAGTGAGAGGGTGATGTGACCTAGTGACTTGCCACTTCTTTAGATTTCTGTGCCTCTTGGGACACTCAAATTCATTGACTTGACTGTGGTCAGGAATAACTTGCATTGATAAGCAGGGTACTTAAGTTTTTGTTTCCACAGGACCAGAGAGAAGATGGCTCTCACTTGGAAGGAAAAGCTGTGTGAATCTCTGCCACTTGGGACCCTGCTGCTGTTGCTGAGTTCTGTGACGCTGCCCAGGAATGGCAAAAAGAGCCCGGCAAGATAGGAGAACCCAGCAAGATGGGCGAGCCCGGCAAGATGGGAGAGCAGGGTAAGATGGGAGAACCCAGCTGGGCAAGGGCATAGGGGCTGTCTTCTACCTCAGGCCAGACCTGGCTCCTGTGTACATGTGTGGGTGTGCAGAGCGGGTAGGGCAAGACGACTTCCCCCCACCAGGGAAGGCACCTGACATTTTGGAGGGGCCATTTTGAAAGAGATTTGTCAAAGTGAAATTAAAAAATATCAGGAAATGTGCAGGCTTTTCTCTTTCCTTTAATAGCTAAGTAATGTGTTCTGCATGCAGGCTCAGAGATAGGTGAGGCTCTGGGGCTGGGTGAGGCAGGCGTGAGTCATATATATGTAATGGAAACAAAGCAAATATAGAAAAGAAAAGATCAGAGGTTTGGTGCATATGGAAGGGGCGCCATTGGAAAGTCCTCTCCCTGCTGCAGGGCTCCACTGGAGAGGTGAGGGAGGCTGTGGCTTTGGACAGGCAGGGAGGCCAGCCTGGGTTGGCCCACCCTGCTCCCTCAGTCCAGGTCTGGTCTTCAGCTCCCACTGTGTCTGCATCTTGTGGGGGATTCCTGGGAATGGCTGCCTCCAGGGAGTGTCTGCCAGTCCAGCTGTGGCTGGGGCTGGTAGGAAGTGGCTAATAGAACTCTTTCATCCAGGAAGGTCTCCATTTGAGTAAAGTAATGACTTTGTTAGGCTGGAGTGACAGGGCATCAGCACCTTAGGCACCCCAGGTACCCCAGTCACTCTACTAAGCTCCTAGGTGTCAACATTGTGTTTGGCAAATGCTTAAAGAGAAAGAGAGGGGCTGGGGCATCAGGCCTCTGATTGCTGTAGACTTCCCACTCCTAAGAGCTCCTTCATCCACTAGGACAGATCAACCTGTCCAGAGACACCGGCAGCGAGGGACAATCAGCATGCTCCAGGAGAGCTGACTCGATTGGGGAACTCACAGGCTAGTAGATGAGAGCGCCTGCCTGCACAATAGGGGCCTAATTCCTACTTGCCAAGGGGAAGCAGATTAGTGGGGCAGCAGAGAGGTCTTTGTGGATTCCAGGGAACTCTGTCTAGTTGCCAGACTGTCCTTCCCATGGATGTGTGACCCTCCTGTCTGTCCACAAACCTCACAGTTTGGCACCCTCAATGCAATAGGCTTAAAGATTAAAATCCTTGCTGGCTTCCGGTAACCATCAGCGGCGATTCCTACAGTTATGTTCCCCACAGTATTTGCCACGTGAGATGCTGCTTAAAAACTAGCTTTGGTGGGCATGCGTACTGCGGGGGCACTGCAATACACATTGACATATTCAGGGCCCTGACATTGATTTCCCAACTTGACCACGGGTCACCAGCCCGCACCGTTGGTTCACTTAAACCTATTAGCACAGAGCAGAGTAAGGGGCGTATTTTGTTAACATTACCCCATAGTATGAAAGCCAAACAAATTCGTCTGCACTCAATAGATTTTTTTTTATTCATTCAACAGTCTTACATATTGGAGGGAATCGTTGTTACACATTCATGAACACGTGGACGTTGACAAAGTAAGTTAAGGCTGATCCTAGTCCATGGTCTCCTCCCTTTGACCATTCCCTGCTCCATGTTTCCTCTACTTTATCCCCATGTTAGTTGGACTTCTAATGGGAATAGAGGGTTCCCAGTTGCATTGATTACCCCTGCTACTCTCTCCCTGCAGCTGCATTGATAACCCCCTTACTCCCTCCTTCCCCCCTGCCCCCTCCCTTCTCCCCCCAGCTTCATAGTTATGATTCCCCCCTGCTTATGTAAAAATTCACCTATGTTGAGGCTATTACTTAGCCTAGCTAACTTTCAATCTGTCTTAAATTGTATTCCAGTTTCCACACATGAGAGGAAACATTCAGCTCTTGTGCACTCAATAGGTTCTGAAATCTGCTCTGACCTAAAGGTTCTTCCTGTCTTAACTGTCACATTGCTGCACCTTGGGGATCCCCTTCCATGGGCCTGCTGTGTGTTGTGGACTGAATTGAGTTTCCTCCAAATCCATTTGTGAATGCCCGAGACCCCAGTAGGTGAGGATGGGGTGGTAGGTGGTATTTGGAGATAGGTTTTTAAGGAAGCAAAGAAATTGAAAGGAGGCTGTGAGGCTGGGTTTTAACCTGGCCTGATTGGTGCTCTCAGAGGAAGAGACTAGGATGCACACACAGGACCAGGGCCTTGTGCAAGCCAAGCAGCAAGGCCTCAGAAGGAACCAGCTCTGCACGTTCCTTGGTCATACTAGAACTGTGAGAAATCAATTTTGGTCATTTAAGCCACTCTGTCTGTGGTCCTCTGCATGCCACTGTGGACCCCAGAACTACGTATCTGACACCATGGCATGCTTGTGCTACTTTCCTTCCAGGAACTGCTTCTTTCTGCAACAAACAGAGTTAGTAGAAAACAAAACAATTCTACTTGTCTTTTAAGACCTCTCTCAAATATCTCTTTGCCGAGTCATTTCACCATGACCCATCCAGTTGAGCTGAGTCCCTCTAAGCCTGCGCCTGCTCGTGGAAGTCTCTGGCTAGCGACTCTCCCCCTGCCCTCCATCATGGGGAGCTTTCATCCTTATCCTTCAACCACCCTGTTGGATCTCTGGGGACAGAAACAAGTCCCATGTCCTAGAACCTAGCACAGCACCCATCACCTGAAATGTGCTCAATAAGAATTTTCTGACTGGAGTGAAACTGTCTGGATTCATCAAGTCAAGGGGAGAACTGAGTTCCTTGAGCCTGCCTGGCATTGCTCAGCTCGTGTTGCGGGGACCCCAGTCTCCCTCCTGCTCTGGATCTGGAAGGACTGTAGGGAGGCGGGGCCTTTTGATTTGGACCTTGAAGGATACTGAGGAGGGGTGACGATTGCAGTGAGAGCAAGCAAACAGCTACTTTATCTGAGTTTTCAAATGATTGTGTATGTGGACTTGAACGCTCAGGAATGCTGGTCTTGAGTGTGGAAGGGATGCAGCAACCAGAGGAAGAGGGTGCGGACAGTGGTGGCAGCTCGCCAGGGCATGTGCTTGGCTCGTAGGGGAGCTCCTCCCAGCGACTCCATTGGAGCCTGAAGGCACAGGTGTACGGGCAGGGTGGTCAGCACAAGTGTGGGGACATGTGGGTTTTGTCACGCACGGCAGCAAAGCTCAGGACTACATGACCCAGCCTTGGGAGAAGGCCCCTGGAAAGGGAGCATTGACACCCTCCGCTCTGATCTGAACACAGGTTTTTAATTTCCCAGTGATTTGCCCTTTCTCTCTCTCCCCGGTTGGCTTCGCTGTCACTTCATTTCCTGCTGTATTCTCATCTTACAGCAGAGGTGGAGAGAGTTGACCTCTCCTTGCTCCAAACCAGAATAAAATGCAGAACAGATTTTTGTGAATAAAAATAGGCCTGAATACCAGCAGCCAGTCACTTTGGCTCTCTGCGCCCATCTGGCCTGGCTCGCTCCCACCCCATGCATCAGCCCTCAGGGCAGAGCCGGAGAGGGCAGCTGGAGCCCCAGGCACTGGTGGCAGGCAGAGGCCACCTCCCTAAGCAAGAAGGGCAGGACAGTCACACAGGGGCCATGCTGGGTAGCTGCTGGACAAGATTGTCCCCTCCCAGGGAGCACTGTGAGTATAAAGACCTCCTCACAGGCTGTCCAAGGAGCAAAGATTGAAATGTCAACACCTAGTGCTGAAGACACATCTATCTGGAACATTCAGGAAAATTCCAAGAGTGCAGCAACTTCCAGGATAGCAGAGGGGGCTGTGGCTTAAGAGCCAGACAGACACCAGTCTGGTACTTGCTCTTTTGCAACTGTGTAGCCTAAGGCAAGGAACTCCGTCTCTACAAACCTCAGTTTTCTCATCTGTGAAGTGGAGACGAGACTGCAGAATCTGCATGTGGACTGTGGGACTCACCGGTACAACAGGAGGCAGGCGCTCAGCACCCCATCTATGTGTCCTTGTCATTCGGGTTTTAGCTGAACATCAGTGGTGTCATCTGTAACCCAGCGGCCAGCTTTAGCCCCTCGGAACCGCCACGGTGCCGGTGTCAATCCTCTACGCAGCACGGATGTGAGAGTGCTGTCTGCTCCCCTTTGAGAGCAGATTCCCAGCCTGTGTGTTGGCCACTGTGTCCCAGCTGTGGCACAGGGGGGCACTGGGTAATGTCTTACGAAATAAGTGGATGCAAAAATGACAGCTACTTTTTTTTTTTTTTTTTTTAGCAAATTGTGTCTAAGCGGCTTTTTGACATCTGAATTTTTGTTTTGCCCCTCTCTGTATTTTCTCTCCTTGTTGTCAGGCTCTGGACTTCCTGATCTCAGGAGAGATTTGTGATGAGGCTCAAGCAGAAGTTGCCTGCAAGACACTTTCCTTCCTGCATCTTGAGTCCAAAAATTCTGAAGTCATTAATAAGCCTATGCCAGATTCCTGGAGGGTTTGAAGAGAGCACAAAAAGAAGGGAGGGAGGAAGGGGGGTGGAGAGGACGGGAGATGGCTGGAGCTTGAGAGGAAGCACTAGGGAAAAGGAGTCCTTGTCATCTTCCAGCTCCCAGATCCCAGAAGAGACTTTTGAAGGCAGGTGGGGCAGGAGGAAGCTCTGGCGTTTCTGTGAGCAGCAGTGGATGGGCATGTGTCCGTGGTAGCAGCCTAAGGAGGTGGTCAGCACTCAGAGAAGGTGAAGACCTGGCCCCAGAAGCTCCCTGGGAATGGGAGTGACTCCAGATCAGTAGAGTGGACTGGTGTGGGGGGTGCCTGTGCACAGCCAGCTAGAGCTGCTGACCAATGACCTCAGGGGCCTTCCTGGTACTCGGATGCTATTTAAAACCCTGGAAAGGGCACAGGCCCTAGAAAGATGGACATTAAATGAGGGCTCAGTCAGGGCTCAATTGCTCCTCCACATTATTCAACCATGAGTCCTTTGTTCAGATGGTCTAGGAAGTGACCTAGGTCTTTATTTGGAGAAAGGCATGAGTGGATGCCAGTGGAGCCCCTCCTGGTCCTAGACGCTGCAGAGGCAGGATGGCCTGACCCCACCATTACTCCTGGGTCCCACGTGGCTCTGTTCAGCCCAGGGGGTCACACTTGTGAACGCTGGAGGAGCCTGTGTATCAGTGTGCATCTTCCCAGGTGTGCTAGTTTTCTATAGCACATCTGGATCTCATAGAAGTTTGCATTGTACCACAGTCAATATCTAATACAACTTTGTCATTTTGCAGTGTTCTGTCTCCCTCACTTGTACCATCTCACCACCTCAAGTCTTTGCAATTCTGGAGATTCTTGAGAGAGCCCAGTGCCGTAGATGTGAACAATGCAGAGTGGTGGCTCCTGGCCCAGGCCACGTGGCCCATCAGAAGGTGGCTAGCACCGTGCCTACTTTGCCACAGAATTTCCAGTGAGCTTGGCCTCGGAACTCCTCACTCACATCTCCCTGGGCACCTACACAAGTCCTGCTGCTCCTGGGCTCTGTGTGGGAGTGGGGTAGTCATCCCTTCTCTGCTCCTGCCTCGGAGTTTCACTATCTGGGCCAGGACACCTGTCTTTGATCTTCAGAGAACCAGTTTCCAATGCCTTCCTTACTAGGCAACACTAGATGATTTTTCCATGGACTTGGCTTTCCACGAGATCACCTCTGTCTCACCTGATTTTTGTCTTCTCTTTCTCTGAAACACAGAAGAGATGTCACTAGTACTTGCTTAAAAGGAAACGACCAAAATCTGTACCAGCTTCCTTTCATTGCTGAACTTAAGGTTCGGCAAGGCTGTGTCCTTCTGGAAATGTTAGCAATGGGTCCATTCCTGGCCTTTCACTGTTTCTAGGGGCTGCCTTCATTCCTTGGCTCTTGGCCCCTTCTCCATGTTCAATAGAGAGACACAGCATCTCTAACCTGCTCAAAAAAAGTGCCATTCTACTTGGGTAGCACACAGGTGAGCCAACATGTCTCATTTAGTAAGTGAAGGATGGGCTCAGGGAGGACCAGGATCAGAAAAGAGACCAGTACTCTGGGGAGGTAGGAAGTCTTTTCAGAGGGGTGCCACTGAAGCCCATGTTTAATTCTTCTGCTAGACTGAGAGTAACTGAAAGCAGGTCTGGATAGAATGCATCCTCTTCTTTCCCTTGAGGCTAAGTTGACTGCTTTCTACCTTATGTCACCCACAGTGAACTAGTTTGGCTCTTTCTCAGTCATTTTTCTCTTTGGGCCACAGTTGCAATTGGAGATCTAGGAGATTGGGGAGTGGTCCCCAGGGGGAGGACTGAGCCAGCATCCTGAAGATGGAGCCCAAGCCTGAGAATTTGTATGATTTTTCTGTATTATTACTTTTCCAGCCCCACCTCACCCCAATCAGAGAAAAATATCAGAATGGAAGCAGGGAGGTCTGTGCCCAGTTCGGGGGCCCCATCAGAAATTCACCCCAGACATCAGGGAATACAGTTTAAAAACTGGCCCTGGACTTCAAGCAGGATTTCAGGAACCCTTGGGGGTTGATAAATGGGAGACTTTTCATTCTTTGAGCTTCTTCATAAAATAGCATTCTGGAAGCAAGAGGAAAGAGCTGAGTGTTATGGTTTAGATATGAGGTGTCCCCAAAAGCCCATGTGTGAGACTATGTGAAAATTTTTAGAGGTGAAATGATTAAATTGTGGATGAATTTCCTAATGTGGGTTAACTGGGTGGTAGCTGTAGGCAGGTAAGGTGTGGGTGGAGGAGGTGGGGCCCTAGGGTGTGCCCTTGGGAGTTATATTTTCTGATTGTTGAGCTGAATTCCCTCTTTCTGCTTCCTGTTGCCCTGTCCTGAGCTGCTTCCCTCCTCCACACTCTTCTGCCATGATGCTCTGCTTCACCTCAGGCCCAGAGCCATGGAGCTGGCTGTCTACAGACTGAGATACTGAAACCATGGGCCCCATGCAAACTTTTCCTCCTCAACATTGTTCTTGTCAGGTCTTCTGGTTTACATATGAGGTGTCCCCTAGAAGCTCCTGTGTGAGACTATGCTAGAGTTTTCAGAGGTGAAATGATTAGATTATGAAAGCTATTATCACTGGTGACAGTGATTTAAAAAAAGTTGACTAAAACACAATGTAAGTGCAATACTTGGCAGAGCCCCGGGAAAGACATTCTGGTAAGTTCTAAGAACAGCGCCCAGGGGGTGAGGGCTGCATCCTGAGTTGGGAGGCACCTGAGTTGGCTGCAGTGGGGGTGACATGGAGCCTCTACCTTGGGGCCCATTCTCTGAGGTTCTGGCCTCTGATAAAAAGCTTGCCCTTGCAACTTCTGCCTCAAGAGCCCCTGACCTGGAAGCATCTTTGGGCCCCCTGTGCCATCAAGCTGTCCACCTTCTCCCTCACACAGAGCTTCAGGATCAGGACCCCACACAGGCCTTGGGACCTCAGAGCTGCAAGGTAAGGCTGATGACAAGATTGACGCCAGAGACCACCTCCTGGAAGGGCCAGCTAAAGACAATGCTAAACTCTGCGTCGAGTTAGTGTTTTTTAAGGGAATAAACAAAGGGATAAAACAGACGTAATGAAGCTGAGTGGCCGGGGGCTACTGTGGTACTACTTCCCCTGGGCCATTACCCTCCCTCTTAGACTGGAGAAGCTCAGCATCCTGAGATGCCCCTGAAGCCCTTGCAAGGCCTGGGCTCCCAGGGTGACAGAAGACTGGAGTGTTCTACATTCCTTGGAGGACCAACCTTCAAGGCACTCTTCAGACCAGGACCGGAAACCATTTAATGGGTTGTGAGATCAGTGGAGTGGATAGAGATCAACCAAAGAAAAAAGAAAAAGAAAGAGATATAAAACTAAGTAATACAGGTATTGCTTTGGTAAAATAAGGTTCAGTTTAGTGTATGATACATAGTATGGGAAATGTAGGTTGCATTTGATAATGTATTTCTCATCACAGGTCAAGATAAAGCAGGTAAGAACATTCCAGAATTGCTGGGGAAGTTCATGTTCCTTGAGAAATACTGGGCTCTGATTAGGTGACTTCTCTGATTGTGGGAAGAAATGCATACATCATCCACACAATGTCCTTTTCCTGAGACTTTGGTGGCTAGTGGAGGAGCATTGGCTGGGAGTCAGAGGCCAGCTTCTGAGCCTGAATCTATTGCATATTTACTCGGAGCCTGGGCGCTATTTCTAACCCCTTTCCTGCCTGGGCTTTCTCTTGCCCGTGTGTAAGTTACACTGTCTGTGTGCACTGCTGCCCTCTGGTGGCGAGGTCTGTAACTTGCTGTAGCCGTTACTTTCTGACTTGGGTTTGTGGATGACAAATAGCTGTCCAGATTCTCTGATCTCCTTGTCAGCAGAAGCAAGTTGAACCTCGTTCCAGGGGAGTGTGTGGTACCCCATATATAGTGCATGAGATCTTTGCAAAACCTTTTATCATTCAAATACCCCTCCTTGAGATGTACTCCCTGGTGATGGTGTGATGGGAGTCCCCAAGTGTTTGGGGAGGGCCACCTGCTTTAGGGGCTTAGTTGTATGCCATGTACTCTGGATGCACCTGATAGGTCTGAACTGAGTTTTTGAAGCTTCTGTGGGTGGATCAGATATTTAGAAAGTGCAGCTATTTGTCTTATCACTTTCCTCTGCCTTTTCCTTTTCTGATGGTATCTGAATCTATTTGTACTTCTCATTATAGCTGTAATTGATTTTCCTTCAGTCTGGCTCAACCTCTTGCAAGACAGTGACTTTCCAAAAGAAATTCTTACTTAGACATCATGCTGCCTTATTCTGAGACAAATGTTTAGTAAATTAAGAGGAGGCTGAATGTTCCCTGGCATTGCCCCTGGATTGCAAAATTTCTGCAGGAGGTGTGGTCCTGAGGTCTCTCCAAGTTTAGAGGCTTCATATTCATGACCAATGTATTTTCAAACACCCTAAATCTTGGATCTTTGAATTCACTAGGTGCTTAATAGTGTATGTTAAAATCTGAGTAGATAAATGGATAGAGTCTCAGATCAGTTTCTGAGCTACAACGTCACAATGCACTGTGCATGGTGCATGAAGCGGATTGGACAAGTGGACCCCACAATTACTAGCAGGGGCTGTTCACCCAGAGCCTTGTCAGTCAATCGATGAGGTTGAAACACCCAGGTAAACATTTGCAAAACTGGAGTCAAAGTACTTTTCAAAACAATCATTTAGATTATTAAATCATTATCTTATGGGGGTCAGAAATCTGAAGTAGGGAGTGTTTTATTTTTAAACAATTCACTTCCCTTCCAACTTCAGGATCCCCACGATGGTTTGATTTTGAGGACATTACCAGTCAACCGCAGCCAAGAAGTGATTAGCGAATGCCTGCTCCGTAGACATAGGTCTGACTTCTGGGCTGAGTTCAAAGCAGAGTTCTTAGCTTAATGATAATACAGGATTAGCTTTCTTTTAAAACTTCCCAGGCTGGAATAATTTTGAAAAAAATACAGAAATATCCCTGGAAGTTTGGGGGCACAAGTGAAGATGTGGAGAACACTGCAAGTGCATATTTGAGTTCTTGTTCATGTCCTCACACAATAAATTTTGGAGAAAATGTTCCTTCTGTATTCTTTTGGCATGAAATGGTCATTGTTTATAAAGGAACAGAAAAAAAATCAGGGTGCTTTAATTTCTCCCAACACCTATCAATATGCTACAAGCTGATTCCAAGGCTTACAGAACGCTGGAGAAAGAGGGCTATAGCCTTGCATATCATTTATTGCAATGCTATTTGAAGAAATCTGATTAAAGGTTTGGAAGAAACACTAGAATTCTACAAAATAATTAAGAGCAACATTTCCCAAAGCTGTGGGCCAGAACCAGTGGAGAAGACATGCAAGATGATCTTAGCCAAAACATGGCTGAATATTTTAATGTTAATGCTTATATTTTCTTTTTAACACACATTGAAAAGATACAACATAGGGCTGGAGCAGTGGCTCGGCAGTTATGGCGCTTGCCTGGCATGTGCGAGAACGCAGGTTCAAACCCCTGTACCACGAACACAAAAGCCAAATGAAAAACTAAATGAAATTGAGTCTCTCTTGAAAAAAAAAGATATAGCTGTCACACCTTGTCTGGGATTTCATGAATACTTTTGCTTGGGAGAAGACTAACTTTTCCATTTAAGTAAAAACAAAACAAAATAAAAACAGAAGACAAAACAAAACATAAAAGAAGGCGTGTTAATTTAAAAGAAACAACGATAATAATCATATACAGTGAGGATGTGAGGCTGTTACCTAAACAATAAGAAACAAACCCAGAGGGAGCACTCAGTTTGATTTTGTTTCATTTGCAGTGCAGGATGGAACCCAGGGCTTCACTCATGCCAGGCAGGTGCTCCACCCCCACCCCACTCCCAGCATTAAGTTTTGCAGTACCATTAGGAGAAATTGTCACGTGTGTCTGCTGTTTGTTTGGAATAACTACTCACAAGCTATCATTTACTTGGGACAAGTGTCAGACACTGTGGAGGACACCTTGAGAGTTTGGCCACTCTGTTCTGTCATGGAGGAAGTTTCCAGAGTCAAATCTGTGATCCACCAGGGAAGACCCCCAGCAGGAGGGAGGTCTCCAGAGGCAGGAGAGTGGGTTTTCTCCAAGACTAGAGCCATGCCACCCTCCCAGGTCTGTAGTCAGCTCTAGAGCCTTCCCTTCTGTCCCACTCAGGGAGCAACTTACACTAGAGACTACAGACCTCATGGTGCATCAGTGGAGGCCAAGCTAACAGGTAAGTTTCTCCTCCACCGCCTGGGGCTGCAGCCAGGAGAGGAGCCCCATGGCATCTCTCTCCCCTCTTATCTTTTTAAGTTCGGGGTGGGGAGAAGGAGAATTTTAATTTTATTTTTTCATCTGGTTTTTGTTTTTCCTTCACTTAGTTGTGTATGTGGTGCTGGGGATTGAACGAGGGCCCTGGTGCATGCCAGGCAAGGGCTCTGCTGCTGAACTGCTTCTCCAGCCCTCCATGGAATCTCTTAAAGATGAAAACAAGAGGAATGGGCTCTGTCTTTTCTCACATTATTGAAGCTTTGCAGATAGAGAAGTGGCCTGGGCGGGCACTTAGAGGACAATTCCACTGTCCAGCTTCCCTTTCTGTGAACCTTCATCGTGGGGAAACTTGACTAGAGAACTTGCTCCTAAGCTTGGCCTTGCTCTGCATTCCGGGGGACAGGGAGATGGGACAAGGGGTGCTGGCACTTGGGGAGGCAAGGAGTGGCCTCACCTGTCTGAGTATTCTCCCAAAGAGAGGACTCAGAGAGTGCCCAGAGCTGGTGCTGGGGATGCCATTTGGTGGTCTGGGAGTCACTGATTGCTTTCTCTGCTGCAAAGCCTTTGATTTTTACCGGCTCATGTGGACACATGTGGGTATTCTTGGTGGCCTGACCATTGAGCATAATTAAAAGAAATGATTGGCTTTCTCTTGATGCAAACATCTGGTTTTACTTGAAACAAGATGACTTAGCTGTTTCAGAAACATTCTTGTAACCCTGGATTCACATTTTCTTCTTAAAATATATATTTTCTCTGTTCGGGCAGCATGTTAATGTAAACACTCCGTGTAACTGACAACTGACAGTTTCAGAAGTATGTGGGGCTTGGAGCACCGGAGGAACCGCAAGAATGATTGCGTTTTTGATTTGATCACTGGAAATCTGTTTCAACAGTCACTCTGATTTAAACAATTACTCTGATTTATACTCCAAAAGCTGTAATTTGCAGAAAATGTAACCATGTGAGGACATTTTTGCAGAGTATGTCTTGGCAACTTTGTTTTCTTGTGATGTCATTCTCTTCAGCCTCAAGGAAGCTCAGAGGGGATAGAAGGAAAACAGGGTCCTTCTTTTGATGTGCTTTCCTGACTGCCAGGGAAAGTTGTCTCCTCTTCCTGGCCCACGGCTCCCAGCCCCCAAGGCCAACTCTGCAGGGTTATGAATGACATTCAGGAGACAAGCAAGACCAAAATCTCCTGAAGGTCAAACAATTAAGTCCAAGAGATAAGATGGTAGATTTCGTTGTCATTTTCCTGTCTGCAATTAAGGCAGGACAGGTGGGTTGGATGACGCCTCTCATGCCAGGTTCACTCTTCAAAATTCAGGAGAGTTTACTTCCTTCATCGCTCAGAAAGGAAGTCAGCTAGGTTGACAAACACTGCCCTAGAGCAAACACTGTTCTGGAGCAAGCTTGAGTCAGGCAAGGTGAAGACTAAGAGTCTGGGTTTTGGATTCATTGCACACTTATAAATGCTGGCTTGTAATTGCAAGTTGGTCCCATTTTGTGTATGGAGACTGCATCTCAACAAACCAAGAAGACCCGATCATAAATAATTAAAAAATGAGGTGGTCCATTTGTTGTGGAAAGCAGTCTAAGGAAGATAGAATTTAAGCCTTACCTCTGTATATTCCCCTGCTCTCATTCCAACCAACCCAGTGTTTCTGGGAAAAGAGCCATGGAGGTGTAAAAGGAGCTTCTTGGATGAGGAGGATAATGCCCCCGACTTGGTACCACAACCGATGGTGCTAGTGGGGTGCCCTGCCTCTCTGATCACATCTTCCTAGATCATCTGTCTCCAACCTAATCCTGGCCCAAGAGAATCACAAAGAGATGATTCTATTTAAATGTCATCTCCTTGACATCGGTATGTTTCAGTTACTTTTCCAGTACCTTCTTAAAATGTACTTATGTGGCTCTCGTTGCCGAGGTGAAGTTGCCATTTTGAAATCACACAAAAGCTCGTGTGTGAAACAATGCAAGAAAGTTTAGAGGTGAAATGATTGAGTTGTGATAGCCTTAACATAATTAATTAATCCACTTGAATGGATTCGCTGGGTGGCAACTCTAGGCAGCTAGGGTGTGACTGAAGGAGGTAGATCACCAAAGGTGTGCAGAGCTCTCTCTGCTTCCTGGTTCCATGTTCTGAGATGCTTTCCTCTGCCACATCCTTCCACCATGATGTTCTCTCTTACCTTTGGCCCAGAGCAATGGAGTTGGCTGTCTGGACTGAGACCTTTGAAACTAGAAGCTGCAAATAAGCAGTTTTTCCTCTATGGTGTTTTTTTACTTTAATTTAATTTTTAATTTTTTTATTCGACAGACATGGTCTTACAATTACGAGGGGTTCATCATTAAACAATCAAGAACAAGCCAGTACTGGTTCCACACTATGGTTTCTCCCCTTTGGCTTCCCCATGGTTCCATGTTTCACTTTACTTAAGCCCCAAGTTAATTGGACTTCTTGTGGAAGTCAGAGGTTCCCCTCGGATTAGATTCACCATACTACCTCCCTCTGGTCACCTTGATGTCCTTCCCCCCTCCCTACACCCCTCCCTACATCCCTCAGGAATCTAAGCACAGTTCCCCACGATCATGTAAGAATTCATACATGTTGAGGTTATTATTAGCTTAGCCATCTAACAAACTGTTTCCGCTTATATTCTAGCTCCACAAATGAGAGAAAACATTCAGCCCTTGAGTCTCTGAGTTTGGGATACTTCACTTAGCAAAATTTTTTCCATCTCCATCCATTTGGCTGCAAATGTCATAATATCATTTTTTCTAATAGCCAATTAGTATTTCATTGTGTATATGTACCACAGTTTTTGGATCCATTCATCAAGTGAGGGGCATCTGGGTTGGTTCCATAATTTAGTTATAGTAAATTAGGCTGCTATAAACATTGATGAAGCTGTATCTCTATAGTAAGCAGATTCTAGCTCTTTGGGAAAGATACCCTGTAGTGGGATAGCTGGGTCAAAAGGCAGTTCCAGCCCTAATTTTTTGAAGAGTCTCCACACTGCTTTCCAGGGTGGCTGTACCAGTTGGCAGTCCCACCAGCAATGTAACAGTGTTCCTCTTTTCCCACAGCCCCTCCAGCACCTGTCATTGTTTGTATTCTTCAGTTTTGCCACTCTGACCGGAGTGAGGTGAAATCTCATTGAAGTTTTGATTTGCATTTCTCTTATTGCTAGTGATATAGAGCATTTTCTCATATGATTATGGGCTTTTTGGACTTTCTCCATTGAAAAACTTCTTTTTAGTTCCATAGCCCATTTATTAATTGGGTTATGAGTGGTTTTGGTATTTAACTTTTTGAGTTCTTTGTATATTCTGGATATTAGCCCTCTGTCTGAGGTGTAGCAGGCAAAATTTTTCTCCCATTCTGTAGGTTCTCTCTTGAGATTTTTGACTAAGTCCTTAGCTGTGCAAAAGCTTTTTAGTTTAACCGCATCCCATGTGTTTATTCTTGATTTTACTGCTTGTGCCATGGGAGTCCTGTTAAGGAAGGCTGTGCCGACCCCTATGTCATGTAATGTCGATCCTACTTCTTTTTCAAGCAACTGTAGAGTTGCTGGTTTAATATCCAGGTCCTTGAACCATTCCTCTGTGGTGTTTTTGTCAAGTTGTTTGGTCGCAGCAATGGAAAAACTAACAGAAACACTACAATTCCTGGAAATGAAGGGGATGCTTCCAACCACTCAGCTCCTCAACACAGGAGTTGGCACATAGGCAGCAGTCAAAAACCATTTTACAAACAGCATTGGATTGGCTATTTGACTAATCTGCCATGGGACAACATGTTTATCTATGCTAATTGCACTGACAATGAAGTGATCATTTCCTTATTTTCCTAAACCTGATCTGATATTCCACATGAGCTCTTACTGGACAGTGGAGGAAAAATAAAACCAGATTTTTGTCTGATTCAGTAACTTAAAACCGATCCCTTCATTTGAAGAGTTTCTTTTGTTAAATGTCCTTTCTTTTCCCTTTGGCATTTGGGTGTGTGTCAGCCGGTTTTCCATTGCAGTGACAAAATACCTGAGATAATCAACTTATAAAGAGGAAAGATGTGCTTTGGCTTAAAGTTTCAGAGGTTGCTTGGTTCTGTTTCCTTTGGGCCTGTGGTGAGGCAGTATGTCAGGGAGTATGTGGCAGATGAGGCTTACCATCACATGGTGGCTAGGATGCAATGAGAGAGAGAGAGAGAGAGAGAGAGCCCAGAGTCCTGATATCTCCTTTGAGGGTTTGCTCCCAATGACCTAACTTCTTTCCACTAGTCCCCTCCTCTGAAAGATTCCACCATTTCCCATTAGTGTCACAGGCACTAATGTAGTGACCAAACTGTCAACACATGGCCTTTGGGAGACATCTAGAGTCAAATCACAGCAGGGTATGTGATCCCTGAGGCATTGATGATCCTTCGATTTTAGAGGCAATGTCCTTTTGTCTTTTCACTGCCTGCCTCTCTTTTTTTGGTGGCCATTGTCATCAACTGGCAAAGCTTGTGATTCATCCTCTGTTTTGGATTGCTTAGGATCTGGATGACTTAGGGTCTGCTGCATGCCCCAAGTAGCTCTGACCTGAGAGGTCTTCCCACAGTGTCTGTGGCAGGGTCACTGTAGCATTTGCTATGGTGGCCCATGCAGACCCTCTGGTTCTCAGTTCAGTGGCCTTATAAATTCCCTTTTGATAGCCTGGGAATGTCAAGGTCCCAGATATACCACAGTGAAACTGAAACTATCTCATAAAGAAGAGCCAAGTTTCCAAGTCTCACTCAGTTCTGGCATTTGTCACAATTAGATTTCCTTTGGAATGGTTGCCACCATGTTGGCAAGAGCAGACTCCAAGGAACTTACCCCGGTTGCCTTCTCAACCTTTCCACTGAAAAATACAGTAGGATTTTTAACTTAAATATCACCAAACCAAACTGTTTTGCTGCCTCTGACCTCCAATATCTTTCCTTTACACCAAAACCTTTCAATCTTGGTGAAAGACATTTCCATCTATTCAAATGACCAGATCAAACATTTAAGAGTAGTTTTTGAGTCCTTTTTTTTCCTCTCACACCTCACATCCAGTTCATCAGCAAATCCTATTGATTTTAATGTCTTGTATCCAAAAATACTTTTCACCATTTCTAAGTTACCTTATTCTAAGCTACCATCTCTCCCACTTGAACCACAGCGACAGCCTCTGAGATTCCTAATTAGAGCTGAGGTTTTCACCCTCTAGTGGACATTTGGAAATATTTAAAAACATTTCTGATCCTTAAAAAATTAGGGATGACTCCACCATACGACCCTGCTATTCCACTCCTGGGAATCTTTCCAGGGATTTAGAAACAGCACATTACAGTGACACAGCAATATCGATGTTCATAGCAGCACAATTTACTATTGCTAGGCTATGGAAACAACCCCGGTGTCCCTCACTGGAAGAATGGATTCAAAAACTGTGGTACATTTATACCATGGAATATTACACAGCAATTAGAAACAATGATATTGCAGCCTTCGAAGGTAAATGGAT
>PVKS010006170.1:0-62728 GCA_004027875.1 Aplodontia rufa
TGCCGCACGTCTGCTTCTTTTTTTAATTTATTGCTTTAATATTTTGCTGTTATTTTTGGTCTTTCTGTGGCTACACCTTGTATGTCTTTTTGTTTTGTTTTGTTTTGGTTCCAGTGATTGAACCCAGGGGCACTTAACCACTGAGCCACACCCCCAGCCCTTTTTTATATTTTTTTTTAGAGACAGGTTCTCACTGAGTTACTGAGGGCCTCACCAAGTTGCTGAGGCTGGCCTTGAACTTGTGATCCTCCTGCCTCAGCCTCCCAAGTTGCTGGGATTTCAGGCGTGCACCATCACACCCAACCACCTTTTATTTCTTCAAATATTTGATTTTTTAAACCCTATATGACATAATGACAAATTCTGGAAACTCCAGGGATCTAGACCCAAGGTTACTGCTCCTGCAGGCACTCACTCATGGCAGCCCTTGTGTGTTTGACCTTGTGTTTGACCTTCCCCAGTGGGAAATCTGAGGTGAGGTGCTGAGCTCTGGAGAGGGATGCTGACTGCTTACGCTGGCACCCTGGGAGGCTTGGCCACCCCCTGCCTGGTAACTTCCAACTGGCCCAGCCCTCATCGAAGACTCTGCGGCCCTGTGGACACTGGCTTTCAAGGGAGCCCTGTCTGGACCCCTGGCTGGCCTCACCCCTCCCTGCTAGGGTTCAGCTCATGGTTTAGGACGTGGGGAAACACTGAGGGTTTATCGTCTTTGCAGCAAATCCAGCAATGTCCTGGGCACCCTTGTTAATCCAGGAGCTCACTGCCGTGTGGCAAGAGGACACTTCCAATGATCTAGGTCCCCGTGCTGCTGGAAACAGAAGCCCCATCTCACCCCCATCTGCACTGCCACCCTCAGTGCAGGAGGCCACCCGCTGACTCTAACTGATCTCCCACGCCGACCCACCCTGTTCCATAACCACGAGGCAAGCCCAGGGATCTTCGGAAAATGAGTTCAATCCCTCCTGCAACTCTGCCTTCTGACAACATAGCTCCCGCCTCTTCCCTGTCTTGCTCAAGAACCATCGATGGCTCCCCATTGCTTCCAGGAAAAAACCCGGACTCCAGCCGGCACCTAGAGCTCCCCGCAACTGCCCCCCATCCGGGTCTGCCAACGCCTGGCTCCGGACTCACAGCAGCACCCCTACAGGAGCGCATTTTGGGGCCAGCTCCTTCCTGTCCTCCGGGAAGCCTTCTTGGCCACGCCTGCCCTCACCACCCGCTTCTGCTCATCCACAACTCACCAGAGATGTTCCACCCACCACCACCTCCACCTGCTGGTCTTGTTTACAAACCAGGCACCTCGCCCTGGTTCTTCCCCTGCTCTGGGCAAGGGTTTGATTTCCCTGCCTAGTTAATTAGCTCGTGAAGCCAGGCCTCCCAGTTCATTCATTCCACACCCTGGGCTGCATGTTTGAGGACACAGATTAGGGACACAGGTGTGGGGGTGGCTGCAGCAAGCCATCTCAGCTCCCCACGCCCCAGGCCACCCCCAGTGAGACATTGCAGCTGGAAGGAAAGCAACCAGCACCACCCAGCTTCAATCCCAGCCCTACACCTGCTATCTGAATATATTCCAAACGGATATAAAAAGTAAAACCGTCACTAAAAGGATCAAACCTAGGGCATCACACAAGCTAGGCAAGCACTCTACCACTGAGTTACATTCCCAGCCCCATTTTTCATATAACAGAGACTCAAGAGCACATATATGTGTTTGTGTGTGTGTGTGTGTGTGGGTGTGTACTGAAGTTGACTACAGAAAAATTTTAAAAAGTAATACATGGCAAAAATTATAGGCAACATCCAAATATTAGAGACAAAGAAAAATACTTGCAATTAATTGACAGATAAGGAGTTAATTTCCATAATATGTAAAGAGCGCCTACAAATCAATAAGAAAGAGCAAACGACGCAGGGGACAAAAATGTGTAAATGAACAGATAATGGACAAAAGAGGGGAAAAGACATTTCTAAACATACTAAAGGGTATTCAATCACATGCATAAAGACTGCAAAATAAAGCTACACTAAAAGGCAATTTTTACCCATCAGATCAAGATTTAAAAGTCAGATAATTGTTTACAAGGCTGTGGTGGATAAATTGCTACTTCCTCCTGAGGGGTGTAAATTAGCAATAGCTATCAAACATGCACGTGTGCATACTTTGATGCAGCAAACCCACCTCTAGGAATGCATCTAACTTAAAGCTCACGTATACGTGAAACCATGTTGATACAGGGCTATTTGTTTCAACATTGTTGGAACTAGGAAAATACGGTGTGAACAACCCAGATGCTATCAACAGAAAACCAGCCAAGTGCAAGATCCCACATCCACACGTGGGAGTCCCAGACATGCTACAAAGAATGCAGAAATTTGCGGCACTGTTAGAGAAAGATCTAAAAACAAAAATAAAGGTGATGAAGCCAGGCACGGTGGAGCACCTCCCTCATCCCAGCAATGCGGGAGGCTGAGGCAGGAGGATGGCAAGTTCGAGGCCAGCCTGGGCAGTTCAGCGAGGCCCTAAGCAACTTGGCAAGGCCCTGTCTCAAATAAAAATGTTTAAAAAGGGCTGGGGATGTGGCTCAGTGCTAGCGCCCCCGCCTAGCGTGTGTGAAGCCCTGGGTACCCCAGCACCTGGACCGCGGAGAGGGAGAGGGAGAGGAGACTCCAGAGGACACAAAAGAGGCTGACCTCCCTGGGAAGGAGAGTCCGTGTCCAGTTACACAATGAGAATTTTCACCTGTACAGGAATTAACTGCTCATACAAGAACAGAATCAGAAACTAAACGCAAAAACCACCGCAGAAGCCACTTCCCCCGGAACGCTCTGCGCTTTGGCCCTCCCTGCCCGGGACCCGGCCCCACACACCTCGGGGGTCCCCTGCAATCGCCTCCTTGCTCAGGGAGATCTTGCCGATGACGTCATCGTGCCTGCGGGGACACGGGACACGGGAGGGGCGTTAGGGGCACCTCCAGGCATGGCCTCCTCAGATCCCCATCCCACCCCTGCCCGCCACGCACCCGACGGTGTCCTCGTCCAGCACGTAGAAGGCCAGGTGGTGGAAATCCAGGGGCAGGTGCACCGTGTACTCCTCACCCCAGAAGGGGCTCAGGCTCCGCCAGACCGTGGCTGTCCTGCAGAAGCGGGGACAGATGAGCTGGGACCCAGACGCACACACACCCAGGGGTCCTGGCACCAACGCTTGGAGGCCCCACAGCAGCACAGCTAGGGCCACACGCTCACGCACTGCGCAGACACCTAGAACCACAACAGGGCTTGGACCTGCAAGGTCCCAAAGGCTCGAGGCCTTCTGAGGTGGGGATCTGGGAAGGGGATGGATCAGGAGGGCTCTGTCTCCTCCCTGGATCATCCCGAGCTGGGTTCCTAATCTGAATGGAGGTGCTGGGCAGTGCAGGGGGCAGGACTGGCTCCCGTCCTGGCCACCAGCAGGTGAGATGCTCCACTGCATCTCCAGCTCTCTGCCAAGATGTTTGGCCTCCCCCTAGCCCAACGGAGAGCGCCCACCAGGGACTGGACCTCAGACCCGGAGCCAGCACAGATCTTTGTTCTTTTAGGTTGATTTTCTCAGTAATTTTGTCACAGCAACAAAAAGCTAACACACACACCCAGGGACATGCGTGCACACACACACAGGCATACCGACACACACAGACCTGAACACCTGCATACCCAGAGACTCAGAAACTCAGACACACTCAGAGAGGTCAAAACGCACATACAGCTGGGCACAGTGGCGCAAGCCTATAATCCCAGCAGCTCAGGAGCCTGAGGCAGGAGGATCGTGAGTTCAAGGCCAGCCTCACCAACTTAATAAGGCCCTGAGTAACTTAGCAAGACTGTGTCTCAAAATAAAATATAAAAAGGGCTGGGGAGGGGCTGGAGTGGTGGGTCAGTGCTTACAGTGCTTGCCTGGCATATGCAAGGACGTGGTTCCAACCCCAGCCCCACATACACAACAAAGTGTCAGAGCAATGAAAGCCACATGATAAGCTAAGTGAAACTGATTCCCTCTCTTTCTCTCTCTCTTTCTCTTTAAAAAAGGGGGGCAGCTGGGGCTGGGGCTCTGGTTTAAGCACCCCTGGGTTCATTCTCCAGTACCAAAAGCAAAAAGCAAAAACAACTGTGTGTGCAATGCTTACACACACGGCATTGGCGTGCATGCCTCAGGGTCAGATCCACAGGCAGAAAGACCGAAGCACCCACCCAAACCTGCATGCAGGCACACACACCCACGGGCATGCCCAAGAGAGCCAAGGAAGCCAGAGGCACAGTCACACACGGACACACACGCGAACTCAGAAGACTCTAGAAACCACTCCCATATGTGAGCAGACAGATGTCACCCAACAGACACACGCCAGACGTGGAGATGCACACGGGCACCCAGAGACACTCTCATACCACATAGCACAGCTTGACACACACGCTCACACCCAGTTCCGTTCTCTCCATAGCCTCCACCCAGACTGAGGGAGAAGCCTGGTGCTTGGGGTGAGCCCGTGTGCTTAGTTGGGTCCAGGGTTCGGGGACAGAGCAGGGGGGTTGAGGAAGACTTCCTGCAGGAGTTATTCCAGCAGGAAGGAGCGAGGAGGGGGCAGGAGTGGTGGCTCGGGGTGACGGCGCTTGCCTGGCATGCACAAGGACGCAGGTTCAAACCCCAGCACCAAGGACACAACGAAGTGTCAGAGCAACGAAGGCCATGTGAAAAACTAAATAAAACTGATTCTCTCTCACTGTCCCTCTCTCTTTAAAAGGAAGAAAAGAAGAATCAAAGAGGAGGACAAGCTTTCCCGCTGGCCGGAGGGCATGTGCAAAGGCCCTGGGGTGGGACCAACAGTTCCGTCTACAAGGATCAGGAAGGAGTCGGTGGAAAACGAGAGGAAGTGAAAGGGCTGGACCCCTTGAGGTGGGCAGGGGCAACACATCTGGGCCTTCACACCACCCAGCAGGAGGGCTGGGGCCAAGAAGAGCCCAGAACCAGCAGGGCCGCGCAGCCCCTCCGCCCTGGCAGCCTGCGGCACTCTTCCCTTGGCCCACCCAGAGGGGATGCACCCAGACTCACCCTGCACCCTGCCACCCGCTGCTCCCTTCCCCAAAGAAAAGTGTGTGCGCAAGCAAACGCATGCACGCACGCACACACATGCACACATTTGCACACATGCATGCCTGCACTCTGCCCTCCCCACCCAGCCAGGGCAGCGCCATCAGATGGCCCTCAGGGCTTCCTCTCAAATAGCCCCTTCTTCCACCTTTGCTCCTTCCCACCTGGGGCTCCCCAGCCCCTGAGCTCAGTGACTCCTTGCAACCAAAAAGGGGGACACAGCAGCCCCAGGGGCTTGAGGGCAGCATCACAGAAGAGGGCAAGGGGGTGTCTGGGTGCAGGGAGAAGGATGGAGGGGGCCAGCCAGGGGGCTGCCGCTGACCCCCACTGTGCGGCTGCTCCACCTCCAGCTCCAGCCCATCTGGACCAGAACTGGCGCCAGGAGCATCCTGGATCCTGCCGTCTCCATAGGAACCAAGGCCTCAGCCACCCGCCCACCCACCCCCTCATGCCTGCGGGCCGAGAGCTGTCCCTCGGCCTGCTGGGTGGGAGCGAGCACAGCCCAGCCCCACGCCTGCTCCCAAGGCTCACACCCGAACACCCGCCGTGGGACCAAGCAGGCGGGCACTGGAGCTCGCGGGTACACCCATGAGCCTGTGCACACGCACGCACACCCACACACACGCCCCATGGGCCTGCACACCCACAAGGACACCCGCACGTGGTCACAAACATTCACACCCGCTCTGCAACACACGCACTCACTGGCAGGCCCTGCGGGGAGGCACAGACTGGCAGCGGCTGAGTCAGCCCAGAGAGCCATCAGGGACATCACGGCAGGCACCCAGCCGACGGTGGGGCAGGACAGGAAGAGCAGTTGGCGGCCCCAGTGGTCTGGTCCCAAGAAGGCCAGGGCACAGAGTAGACACCTCCAGGCCACAATCCCTTCCAGGGGCAAACAGTGCGTCCACAGCCTCTCTTTTAAATGTGAGCCCTCGTTCCCAGATTCCCAGGACAGGAGAGAGCCCCCCCCCCCCGCTGCTCCCTGCCCCTCGCCTCACCTGGCCACCACCTCGTCGTCCACCTTCACTAGGCAGTAGGGGTCACTGCTTCCAGACCTGTGGAGGAGGAGGTTGGGAAGGATCAAAAAAGGTGGGAGGTCCCAATCCACCTTCAATATTCAGGTAGGGGAAGCCGAGGCCCAGAGTGGGGAGGAAAGTTCCCCAGGGTCACACAGCCTGTCGAGCAGAGGCAAGAAAGACCCTTTGCATGCCTGACCCGCTACGTGCACTCTGGGCTTCTACTCCAGAAAGGAAGTCTGACTCCCAGGAAGTTCCAAGCGGTGGTCAACAGCCTGCCCTGGTCCCTTCATGGCATGAACACACGCCCCTTGGGGCTAGAGGGCCTAAGGGAGAGGGCACACGGTAGGAGGGATCCTGGGCCAGCTCCAGAGCTCTCCCTGATGGCCTCAATGCCACCTTCCAGGGGAGCACTGTACCCCCAGATTTCAATGCAAGGGGGGCAAGGTGGACCTGCAGGCACAGAGCAGGGCTCAGTCTGAACCCACAGGAGACAGGCTGTGTACCTTCCGGCAGCCATGAGCCCGCAGCCAACCACAGTCAGCTCCGTTCTCTCTTTAACAGCAGCCACCAGCAAGCCCCAAGCCGCCTGCCAGGGCATCTCGGACCACCACGGCCCTGTCTGAAATGACCTTCCAAGCTAGGCGTGGCGGCCACTCGGGGGGCTGAGGCAGAAGGACTGCTGGACTCCAGGAGTTCAGGGCCAGCCTGGGCAAGACCCTGGCTCAATAATAAACAAAGTCCTCTGAGAGCTAAAATCACCTTGCTCCTGCTTCTCTGTTTAGTGTGTCCCCGCAACTTCCAATCTGTGGTCCCTTCCCACTGCCACCTGGCCTGGGGCTGGCCCAGCAGAGATGCTTTGGAGGAGATGGGGTGTGTTCAGGGTGGTGTGGCCGCAGAGGAGAGACTTTGGCATGGATGGAGGTGTGGTGGAGACAGGTGCCAACCCAGGGCTGCGGGGCTGGCAAACGTGCTCTTAGCCAACAGCCCCTCAACCCCATCCCAATGGCCCTCTCCCTGCTTCAGCTGCCTCTCTATCTCTCTCGCTCTTCCCCCCCCCCCCCAGCTTGTCACAGATCTGCAAATTTCTCAGGGACTCCAGGGAACAGGGACACTGGCATTAATAGTCAGCTCCAATCTGAGCCTTGTCTGGGTGCAGAAGTCCATCCTTGTGCCTCAGTTTCCCTCCCTGGGCACCTGCCCTTAGCACCTCCGGATGGGTGCTCTAAAACCTCCATTTGCCTATCTGGTTTCCCCTTCTGAACACTTTGGACCGGGCGGCATTCCTTTCCAGGTTCCACCTCTGACTTCCCTTCTGTAAAGTCCCAGGACTCAGTTTCCCCTTCCAGCTAGCTCCTGGACTGGGTAACCCCAGAAGCCTCAGCGCCACCCTCTGGACCCCTGTTGCAGGTAATGCCCGTGTCTCAGTTTCCTTTGTGGGGATCTCTAACCCGGGGCTTCCTTTAGGCAGACCCCCATTCCTCAGTTTCCCCAAAGCAGATGTGGGTCACACTGGCTTGGAGACAACCCCTCTCCATCGACCTGGCCTGATCCCAGGTCCCTCATGGGAGCCAAGCTCAACACATCAGCGCCAGTGCTCTGACGCACAATGGGCTTATCGGGCTCCTATCAGGTAGGGGCTCCGGTGGCAAGAGGTGCTGGCCTGCAGATTCCTGGCTCTCCCACGGCCCCAGCTCAAGCGTGAGAAGGTAGGGACCTCAGTCTGTTTTGTGCTCCAAAACGGTCAGCATGCAAGCCCTAGCTGTGTGACCTCAGGCAAAGGACTGCCTCTCCGGTCCTCAGTTTCCCCATTTGAAAACCGGAAGTGCAGAGCATAGGACCTGTCCACAGTAAACCCTCCATGGCAGCCAGCAGCTATGGCTAAGAATGGAAATCAGTCTAGATGTATCTAGAGAACAATGATCCCAGCTGCTCTAAGAAGAATCTTCGTGCAGAAAGCAGCCAACACTAGGGAAACTGAGGCAGGGGTGCCGGACCTCCAGCAGAGCACAGTTTGCTCCCTGCCTCACACTGGGGCGTGGCCCACCTCAGGGCTTCCCTTAGCCAGGGAACAGGGGACAGTTCCATAATCTCTGATTCTCAAGGACTCCAAGGGGACATCTCAGAGAGGGGCAGGGGGCTTGTCCAATCACTGCACCTGCGCAGCGAGCCCTCTGCTCTCATTTGAGCTGTGCAGTTTATTTGGGGGAGCTAAGGAGAAAGCAGCATGGCCGAAATTGAACCGAACAGCCCAATGTGTTGGGGGGCAGACTCATGAAATCAGAGGCAGGAGACTGCTCGCTGGGGTCCACGGCCTGGGGTTTTAGGGAAGAAGTGAGCCCCAACCTTGGTGTGGGCGGAGCCTCCAAGCCCCTGTTCTGCTCACCTCCCACCACAGGTAAACCCCCCAGGTCCTCCACCGTCAGGGCTATACAAGAGCCACATGGAGACTCTATCCCAAGCTCCCTCCACCCAGAGGGACAGCCAGGCCCGGAGAGGAGCAGGACAAGGTCACGAAAGAAACATCCTCCCAAGTATTCCACACCTGGCGTGTTGACACCTCAGAGCCCCTTCTGGGTCCAGGCCAAGCAGGAGGGAGGGGGTGGGGCATTGTGCTGATTCAGCAACTGCTGACTCAGCCTGGGAACCAGACCAGGGGCTGCTGCGCTGGAGGGAAGCCCCAGGAGGGTCCCCAGCCCCCACACAAGTGCAGGGGAGGGGGACAGGACTCTTCAAGTGGCTCAGCACCCGGGAAAACCCATACTGGACTGGTGGCTGCCACACTGGGTGCTCTGGGCTCTGAGCTCTGAAGGCCACGTGGTGATGCTTTGCAAACCTAAACGCCAGATCCACACGAGTGTTGGGGTCCATCTGGATCCGCAGCCCTCCTTCCTGGAGTTCCCTTCACGGCCACCTCCCCACCCTCCACTGCCCCCACATCCTCCAGGGGCCTGGAGAAGCTGCTCCTCCGGCACCTGCCTGGACTAAGGAAGACACCGTACAGTTCCCTCCCGGGCTTTGATGGGATTCCACCCTGCCACCCCTCGGGTACAGCTCGGGAACAAAGGGACCCCCGTCCCGGGGGGCGGGGCGGGGCATGTACCAGGGCAGCGGTGGGCATGGGGCCTCTCGCTTGGCGACGGCGGACTCGCCCCCTTCCGGCTCTTAGACAAGACCCCAGCCCTCCTACCGAGCCTCCCGGCACGCGGAACGGGCGACCCCAGCGCCACCCCACGGCTGGAGCGAGCCCCGCTCCCGAGGCGCCCCGGTACTCACACGTCCTTGGCGGGCAGCGCTCGGCCTTCCACCACGCGGATATTCAGGGAGCTGCTCTTGGCCATGGCGCCTGGCCCCAAACTTTCCGGGCAGGAGGGCGCCCAGGTTCCGAGGCTGGACCAGGGGGCGCCTACATGTCACCAGCTGCGAGCCTGCAGCCCTGCCCACCTGTCCCAGCGCCACCTGTCAGAGACGCGAGTAGCTGGACGGGAGGTTTCCCAAGGAGAAGCCGTAGGCGGCGGGGAGGGGGCGTCCGCCCCGACTCCACAGGTAGTCGCCGCGCTTGGAGCGGGCGCAGCGCGCAGGCGGGGACCGCGGGCGCTCGCTGGGCTCCGAGACCGACGGGGCTGGCACCGGGCGGCCGGGGAGGCCCAGGTCCTTCCCCCCAATCCCGCCTCCCGCAGGGTCCCCCGCCCGCCGTCGGCCCGGCTGGCGCGCCCTCTGCCGGCACCCCAGTGGCGCGCGGGAGCTCGCCGGCCGCGGGGACCCGGGAGCGCCGGGCTGAGTCGGCCAGGTGGCCAAGGTCCTGATGGGCGTGGCCTCTGGCTCCTGTTAAGTTGGCCCTGGGCTCCAAAGACACGGCCGGACTCCTGCCCGTCCCCGATCCAACACATTCACATCCCCGCGGCGCTCCCCTGCCCGCCCTCCAGGCGCCGCCTCCTGGCTCCCACCTCCGCGACGCGCCCGGGAGCAGTACCCGCGGTGGGCGGGAGGCGTCGCTAGAGAGAGTCGCACAGTCCCGGGGGTCCGTTCAGCGTCACGGGGGGAGGACCTCCCCTTCCATCTCCTCTCGGTTTCCAATTAAGCCCGAGTTTGGCAGCGCTGCTCAAACGTCACCGGCTGGCACTGCGGGGGAGGAAGCCGCTGCCGGAGGGGGTGGGGAAGGCGGCGAGATTACCGCCACCGCCGCGGAGATAAGAGCCATCCACAGTCGTCGGAACGGTCCCTCCGTGCCAGGCAGTGTTACAGGATTATCTCAGTTTGGCCCTCATAGCAACTCCGTGCCCCACGCACTGTTTACTCTTGCTCCCATTTTGTGGATAAAGAAACTGAGGTTCAGAGAGGCAAACATTAAAACAGCAATTGGTTGGAATCCTGGCTCTGCCCTTGGCAGCGGTGTGGCCTTGGGAAAGCCACTTAAGCTCTCTGTGCCTTGACTTGACGCAGCTCACGGGCTTCTGAGAGAATTAGATGAGATGATGTTGTTAAGGTCTAAGAAGAGAGACAGGCACCTAGTCAGCGTCAGCAAGGGTTTGGTATTATCCTTGTTGTCCCTCCAGGTATGACAGACAAAATGCCACGTCTCCTGGACAGCTTCCAGGATGCTCTTCCAACCCGAGCAGAGATGTTCTTCCCTTTCTGTCCAGGTCTGTACATTTGGCAAGTTTTAAAGGAGATAGTGTGACCAGAAGGGCCTGTTGAGGGTAGATGCTTGCATTTCTGCTCCCCTGTAAGTTCCTTGCGCAGTTGCTGAAGACTTCTAGAAAGGCTGGCACCCTGCCGGGCTCACTCCAGCCAGCACCAGGCTGGGCACCAGTGAACACCCAAACCGGCAGGACGGGAGCACCCTGCCCAGCTGCAGGAGCAGCCTCACGCTAATGGTCTGCTGCCTGAACTCCCTCCTCCGCCCCCACCAGCCGGGCTGGAAGGGATTCAGGGATTCAGAGCCCTGGAATTCGCCCCAGCTGGTTGCTGCCTGAGTCCTCCCTCCCCCTCACCAGGCCTCATAGGCCCAGAGGTTTAGGACAGTGACACTTTCAGGGGTAGGAGGGTTGACCTAGGGCTGGATGCAGCTCAGTGGTAGCCCCAGAGGAGTAAAGCTCCCCCACCGTGGTCTCTGCAGACACCCCAGATGGCCCCACAGTAAGTGTCCCATCCACAGCTTCCAGACAGGATCCTGCGCCACCCCTCCCCGACCTGGCTGGGAGCATTTGGCTGACCACTTTCCCCCTCCGAGGCTGCAGAGACCGCAGAAAGGCCATCCAGCCTCTTGGGAGGCCTGGCGGAACCTGAGGTCCTGGGTCCCCATGGGAAGCCAGCCTAACTGCCACCCAGCCATCTTCCGCCCATCCTCAGAGCTAAGCAGGAAGTCCATTCCTGATCACCCCTCCCCAGGCCCCCGGGGACAATTACCAGAGCTACAGACTGTGCCAGCCAGGCCTCCAGGGAGCCAGCTCTGTCACCGCTGAATATCCGGCATCTGACCCCACAATTCACCTGGGGCACTGGCCCCACTCACTAACATTTCCTCTTCCTGTTGTTCTAGGCTGTGACCTGAAACTGGCAGGGGTTTGGAGTTCTCCTGGGACAACCCCTGTCAAGGGACCAAAAGGCACACAGTGATCTCTAGAGGGGATGTGACCTGTGGGGGGCCACCAGCTAGGAAAGGGGGAAGGGAGGCAGGGAGGCCCCTTGTTCTCCTGGGGTTATTATGAGAGCAGGTGAGGCACCTGGCATCCTTCCTGGCACATAGTAGGTGCTCAAGAAGTGGTCAGACTCCTCCCCCAAGCTCCTTAAAGGCAAACCTGTAGCCACCTTCTTGCCAGTTCTCCATGGAGTCTGGCACCCGGGGATTGCAGACAGCAGGTGCCTTATAAAGTCTTAGGTCGGGGAAGTGCTGAGCTCAGAGTTGAAGAGCAGAGATTTTAGGCCATGCTGACCTGGGTGTTCTCAGGTAAGTGAGTTAGCCCTCTTGGTGCCTCCGTTTCCTCGTCTGTACATTGGGGCTAATAATGGTGCCATCTCGGGGTGCCGTGAGCCTGAAGTGCAATAGCAGCCGTTCAGCAGCCCTGCTGCTCCGCAAGTGCTCACTCGGGGCCAGGGATGACCTGATTCCACACCCGTGCCTGACACCGTGCCCCACTTAGTTCTGAGGCCTGGTGCTGAGGACATGGCTGGGGTGAAGCCCCAGCCCCAGCCCCAGATTCCTGGGATGGATGGAGCCACACACTTCAGTGACCCGGGTGGTTCCAGATTGAATTGGAGGAAGCTGGAGGTTTGGGTCCCAGCTGAAAAATCTGATTAAGTGATCCCAAGATCAGGGTGGCTGGCCACCCCTGTGGGCTTCACCGCCTTCGCCCGACATGCCAGACCCACAGGGAGCTCACAGAGAGGACTCCTCGTCCTGAGGGGCGACCTGCCCGTAAGATCTGATGGTGCACATGTCTGTCGAACCCCACGTTCAGTGAAACCACCTTGGGAACCTGAAAGTGACCTGATAGGAACATTTACGTGGAAAGCGGCAAACGGCAGGATGGGTTTTTGAGAGGTGGTTTACGAACACAGCTGGACACGGGACTCCCCGCCCTGCAGCACTCCAGGCAGTGCGCCTGATTCCAGCCCCTTGAGACTTCTCACATTGGCCCCCAAGCCCACACTGGGTTTGCTACCCTAGTTCCTTCCCACAGGAGGGTCTTTGCATTCCCTTTCCGTGCAATTACTTAAGCCCTCCTAGCACAACTGAATAAAAGGTTGTAAAGGGTGAAAGGACATAAAACACAGACATCTGCTGGGTGCAGTTATGAACACTGTAATCCCAGCAGCTTAGGAGGCTGAGGCAGGAGGGTTGCAAATTCAAGGCCAGCCTGGCCAACTTAGCAAGACCTTATCCACCTCCAAAATAAAAATGTGCTGGGAGGGTAGTTCAGTGGTAGATCTCTTGCTTACCATAGTTGAGGTCCTGGGTTCAATCCCCAGTACTACAAAAATAAATAAAAGAAATAAAGAACAGACATCAATATAACATCGATGCAGTGGAATATTATATGACTATTAAAAAGGATATTCTCAATTTTTTTAGATAAAAGAGAGAGGGACAGTGAGAGAGAGAGAGAGAATCAATTTTATTTAGTTTTTCATGTAGCTTTCTGTGCTCTGAGACTTCGTTGTGTTTGTGGTGCTGGGCTTTGAACTTACGTACTTGGGCATGCCAGGCAAGCGCTGTAACCACTGAACCACCACTCCAGCCCTCAATGAATATTTAATGGAAAGAAAATACTAAAAGAAAAAAGTGGAAGGGGAAAAACAGCACGTGCAATCTTATATACGATATGCTCTTGATGCCATAACACATTCTGCGTGTGTATATGTAGTATTCATTGACTGTTAAACAGATACGCATTGGACCATGGGAATGCAATGAGAGGGTAGCTCCTTTCCTGGAGGTCTCAGTAGAGTGGCGGAAATGGACAAAAGTAACAGACAGCTAAATAATATCTTCTTAGAGCAGGGGTGACGTGACACACAGGAGGCTGCGGCAGGAGGATTGCAAGTTTGAGGCCAACCTGAGCAACTTAGTGAGGACCTGAGCCACTCAGTGAGTCCCTGTCTCAAGGGAAAAAAAAGGCAAAAGGGGGAGCCTGCGGATGTGGTTCAGCGGTTAAGGACCCCTGGGTTCAATCCCTGTACCAAAATAAAATAAAATCAGAAAATGAAGCTGGTTGCAGCGCCACCTGCCTGTAGTCCCAGGTGCTGGGGAGGCTGAGGCAGGAGGATCGCTGGAGCCCAGGAGTTCAGGACTAGCCAGGTCAACAGAGAGAAACCCCATCTCAGAAAAAGGAAAGAGGGGTTGGAGATTCAGCTCAGTGGCAGAGCGCTTGCCTAGCACATGCAAGGCCCTGAGTTCGGTCCTCAGCCGAAAGAAAGAAAGAAAGAAAGAAAGAAAGAAAGAAAGAAAGAAAGAAAGAAAGAAAGAAAGAAAGAAAGAAAGATCAGGAGGCAACTCCTGCTCCCCCCAGTTTCTAAAGCACCCTGACTTCCGTGGCAGCTCCTGCTCAGCTTGCAGGAAGCCCTGGGAGGGAGGTGGGGAGAGAGCGAGGCGTCTGCCGTGTGCCCCGGGGCACAGCTCTGTGGCCTCGGCCTCCTGCTCTGTGGCGTCTCACCCTCATCTCATCTCCTAAATGTCAGGGGCAAGGTCTCCTTCATGCCGCGCCTCCCACTCCGCTTGGCACGGAAGACTCAAAACACGGTCGCTGGGTCAAACCGAATTCGGTTCCCCCGAGGCTGGACCCGCCTCCGTCTGCCTGTCCGGCCGGCCGTCTGTCCTCTCACCGTCCTGCTGCTTTCCAGTTCCTCTCCGCCCTGCGTCCGTCCCGCCAGCTTCGTGAACTGGGAGGCAGACGCCCGCTAAGCCCTCAGCTGCCCCTCCCGGGAAGTGGCACCCGGTCAAGAGGCCAAGGCTGGGGCAGGGCAGGCAGGTCGCTGGCTCAGGGTGAGGGTGAGGCGCGAGTGTTCCTTGTCTCACACACAAAGCCCGTTTGTGAGGGCCGGGCGGGCTGCTGGGCAGGAAGCCACGTGGCCCGGGAGGACAGGTGGGGGGAGGACATTTCCAAAACCCTCCTGTGCCAGGCCCCAGGGGGGCAGCCCGGAGAGTCACCTCCCCCCGGGGCCTGAAAACAAGGTGCCCCTGGCTCAGTGGGTGCCCCTGCACCCACGCTCTGGAATGGAGAAGGAGGAAGGAGGAAGCAGCAGCTGGGACTGGGAGGAGGGGGCGGACATTTCCAGAGCTGTGGGGTTTGTGGCCAAGGGCAAGGCCCTGAGAAATGGTGTTGAGATGGGGACAGAGACAGGCAGGAAGCTGAGCTGGCAGGGACCTGGAACTGCTCACGGCCAGGATGGGGAGCCCCGAGCGGTCAACAGAGGCCAATGCTGAGGCCTGGGCCGGAGCCCAGTGGTCTGGGTACAGTTGAGCAGGGGGGTTTCTCCTCCCCGCTAAGCCACCAGCCACCCAGGGCAGGGATGGGTGAGTCATCTGTCCACACAAACACGAGTCCATCACTTCCCAGCCAAGCGTCCCCAGGGGAGTCGCCCAGCCACCCTGGGCCTTCTCCGCTCCTCCGTCACTGCTGGCACCAATCTGGCTTCACCTTGGGCCTCTCTCCTTCCTGCACCCCGACCTTTAGACCTGCGTCCTCTGCCAGGTGGGGGCTCCCGCCTCAGGAGCTTTGCACCGGCTTTGCCCCACCTGGAGCTCTCCTGGCCTCCACTCAACCCTGCTCCTCCTCCAGGGGCCTCCCTGCGGGTCCGTGAGCCCACTTCGTCTGCCTGCAGTTGTATCCTCAGCCTCAGCTACACTGCCTGGCATACAGTAGGTGCTCAATAAAAATGTGCAAACATGGGGCTGGAGCGGTGGCTCAGCAGTTACGGTGCTTGCCCAGCATGCACAAGTACAGGAGTTCAAACCCCAGCACCACATATACAACGAAGTGTTGGAGCAACGAAAGCCACGTGAAAAACTCAATAAAAATTGTTTCTCTCTCTCACTGTCCCGCTCTCTTTAAAAAAAAAATTTGCAAAAATGTCTCAAAAAAGAGTAGAAATTAGATGGCGAGGATGCATTCTGGCCTTAACTCATGGCATCCGCTGCGGAGGGAGGGAAGGAAAGGGCCCTGGAGAGGGAACGCCCCAAGAAGAGCCCAATGAGTCCCAGGGCTTGTGAAGGGAGGGGGAGTTCCCAGGCCACAGGGGCAGAGCCCAAAGCCCACCCACCCGGAGACCCCAGGCACACAACTCGTGCAAAGAAATGCAAGAACTCATCAAAATTAAAATTTTTGTTCTGCAAAAGACTGTAAAGAAGGAAATCAAAACCAGGGGGACAGTCATCTCACCCCAGTGACAAGGCTCTGACCAAAAAGACACAAAAATCAACAAATATTGGCAAGGATACTAAGATAAAGGACCTCTCCTGTGCTGTAGTGGGGATGTAAATTAGCACAACCGTTATGGAAGACAGTGTGTGGGGGTCCTCAAGAATCTAAATAGAATGCCCACATGATCCAGCGTCTTCCACCAAGCAAATATCCAAAGGAAAGGAAGACGGGTGCTGAAGATGCTTCTCCACTCCCCTGTTGATTACAGCGCGACTCACAATAGCTGAGACAGGGAGTCAGCCTGTGCCCACCAATGGATGACGAGATAAAGTGGAATATTACTCAGCCATCAAAAGGGTGAGGTCCTATCATTGCACCACCAGCATGAGCATGGAGGACATTGTGTTAGATGAACTAAGTCAGGCTCAGAAAGGCAAAACGTTGATAGCATAGAAAGGAGAATAAAACTGTGGTGACCAGAGGCTGCGGAGTAGAGCTGGTTAATTGCTACAAAGTTACAGTTCGGTAAGAGGACCGAGTTCAGATGTGCTGTTGCGCAGCTGGGGTGACTGCAGGTACCAATCAAGCATTTCAAAATAGCTAGAAGACAGGGTGTTGAATGCCCCCCCATAAAGAAGTGATAGATGTGGGCTGGGGCGTACTCAGTGGTAGAGTGCCTGCCCGCATGCATGAGGCCCTGTGTTCTAGCACCAGCATGGCAAAATGGAAAAAAAGAAAGGAGAGAAGAGGAACCAAAGAAGAGAGAGAATACAACATGATTGAGGAGACAGATGTGCTAATTATCCTGATTTGATCTTTAAACAATGTCTGCAGGTATCAAAATATCACAAAAAATATAAAATTATGTAGCTATTAAAAATAAAAATTAATTATGTATCCATTAAAACTAAAATATCAGGGGCTGGAGCGGTGGCTCAGCCATTACGGTGCTTGCCTAGCATGCGTGAGGACCCGAGTTCGAACCCCAGCACCACGTACACAACTGAGTGTTGGAGCAACAAAGGCCATGTGAAAAACTCAATAAAGTTGTTTCTCTCTCTCCCTCTCTCTCTCACTGTCCCTCTTTCTTTAAAACAATAAAAATTTGGGGACTGGGGCAGTGGCTCAGCAGTTGGAGCGCTTGCCTGGTATATTTGAGGAACCGGGTTCAAATCCCAGCACCACATACACAACTATGCATCGGAGAAACAG
The DNA here is from genome assembly GCA_004027875.1 of Aplodontia rufa. Lineage (NCBI taxonomy): Eukaryota > Metazoa > Chordata > Mammalia > Rodentia > Aplodontiidae > Aplodontia > Aplodontia rufa. The sequence continues at coordinate 17,220 of PVKS010006170.1, forward strand.
GCCAGATGGAAAACTAAATAAAATTGGTTCTATCTATCATCTATCTATCTATCTGTATCGCTTTTATTCTTCCTTTCTGTTTAAAAAAAAATAAAAATTAAAAATTAAAATTTTGACAGTCTGGTGCACATCTGTGATCCCAGCAGCTCAGAAGGCTGAGGCGGGAGGATTGCAAGTTCAAAGACAGCCTCAGCAACTTGAGGCCCTGAGCAACTTAGCAAGACCCTGTCTCAAAAGTAAATAAATAAATAAGGTTGGCGATGTGACTGAGTGGTGAATAAAAATAAAATAAAAATAAAAAAGCTAAACATTTACTAGGCATGGAGGCTCTCATCCGTAACTACAGCTAAATCAGGAGGCTGAGATAGGAGGATCACAAGTTCAAGGCCAGCCTCCGCAAATTATCAAAGCCCTGAGCAACTTCATGAGACTCTGTCCCAAAAACAAAAAGTAGAGGGGCTGGCGCGGTGGCTCAGTGGTCACGCACTTGTCTGGCGTGCGCGAGGACGCGGGTTCGAACCTCAGCACCACATACAACTAAGTGTTGGAGCAACGAAAGCCACATGAAAAACTAAATCAAGCTGAGTCCCTCTTCCTCTCACTCACTGTCCTTCGTCTCTTAAAAAAAAAAAGCTGTACAAATGAACGGCTGCCTGAGGCTACTTGACTATTTATTTGACTAAATTCCTGCACAAACCAAACTAAAAATCAAAATGGAGCCATGAAATTGAGCTGTTTATCTAACCTTCCCAGAAATCAGGATTAGAAAGACCTGTTCCAAGGCATAGGACAATACGGTTCTGTCCGCCTTAATGCTTACACAGAAGAAGACCTGAAATCAACTGACCTTCACTCCTCAGTGGCTCTTTCCCATCCTGTCTCCCTGTCTCTGCCTTTGAAAGTTCCTTTGAAACGACCGATCTGCTTCTCTTATTATTATTATTTGTGTTTTCTTCAAGTCCTCTTTTTCTATAAACCCTCTTTTGCTTTCAGACCTTGGAATATTTATTCTACTTTTGTGAAATCTGAGGATTGAAAGTAAGGCCAGTTAGTTCCTTACGCTGGGCATAGCTCAGTAGTAGAGCCCACGTTGAGAGTGCACCCAGCCCTGCGTCGGCCCTTCCTTCCTCCTTTTCTTCCCTTCCTTGCTCTGGCAATGTTGCCCAGGCTGGCCTCAAACCACTCCCAGACTGAAGAGAACCTCCTGCCTCAGCCTCCCAAGAAGCTGGGACTGCAGGTGCGCACCACACCTGCAGCCCTGGGCTCAATTCCCAGCAAGCATTGCAAAAAAAGGGGGGAGGGAGGAGAAAGAAAAGAAAAGATAAAAAGGAAAAGGAAAAAAAGAGAAGAGAAAAATAAATAAAATGAAAAAAGGAAAAAATGGTTCGCTCTGATAAACCATTTGCATTTGCAGGGATTTTTGTTTTGTTTTATTTTATTGTCTGTTTGTTTATTTTTTGGTACCAAGGATTGAACCCAGAGATAGTTAACCACTGAGCCACATCCCCAGCCCTTTTTATTTTTCATTTTGAGACAGAGTTTTGCTAAGTTACTCAGGGCCTCCGTAAATTGCTGTGGCTGGCTTTGAACTTGCAATCCTCCTGCCTCAGCCTCCTGAGTCACTGGGCTTACGGGAGTGCACCACCGCTCCCGGCTCTATTTGGAGTTTTTTAAACAGTTAAAAATACCCTTACCATACACGCCAACAATAATCCTACTTCTATATATTTACACAAGTGAAATGAAAAGGGATGTTCATACAAAACCCGCACATGAACACAGGCTGTGTTTGGCTTTGCCTTGAACTGGAAGCAGCCCAGGTGTCCTTCATGTGGGAATGAATGAGCAAACTGCAGCGGAAATACTACCGAGCAGAGAAGAGCAATGGGTTTCTGGCATGGGCATCAGCTTGCCACATCTCGAATGAATGCTGCTAATTGAAAGAAGACAGATTCAGTGGGCAATTGGTACATAATCCCACTACGATTCTGAAAAAGGCAAAACCATAAAGGAAGGGGAACAGTTTTGTGGTTTCAAGACGCTGGGGTGGACACAAGGCGAGTGGGTTACAAAAGGGCACAGCAGAGCCGGGAGCAGTGGCACCTGTCGGTATTCCTAGCGGCTCTGGAGGCCGAGGTAGGAGGATCATGAGTTCAAAGCCAGCCTCAGCAACTTGGTGAGGTCCTGCGCAATCTAGTGAGACCCTGTCTCAAAATAAAACAAGAAGGGTTGGTGGTGTGGCTCAGTGGTTCAGTGCCCCTGAGTTCAATCCCTGGTACAAAAAAAAAGTGGAAAAAAATTTTTACCCGATGTATGTATTATGCCTTCAATTTCTATTTAAGAAAAAACAAGCTGGCACAGTGGTGCACACCTCTAATCTCAGAGATTAGGGAGGCTAAGGAAGGAGGATCGCAAATTTGAAGTCAGCCTCAGCTCCTGTGTGAGATAATAATAAAAGAGCTGGGGATGTGGCTCTGTAGGAAAATGACCCCGGTTCAATCCCAGGAGAAAAAAAAGAAACAAAAAATATACATGAAGAAAAAATGAGATCATGTATCGTATTGTAACTTCACAGCAATTTATGCAGAAATACAATCTGTGCAATTTAATGCAAAATGCTCACAGCCACCATGGACATGATCTTAGGGCTGCTTGTTTCCCATACTGGGGGTTCAACCTAGGGAGCTTTACCTGGCAACATCCCCAGCCATTTTTATTTTTAACGTTGAGTCCTAACATTCTTTTCAGTGGTTGACTGAGCACACAGGCACATTAGTGAGGCCCAAGCCCACGCACCACGAAGAGTGAGGGATGTAGCAAATTCTTTTTTTTTTCCTTCAGTACTGGGGATTGAACCCAGGAGCAACTACCACTGAGATACATCCCCAGTTTGCTTTAGTTTTGACTCATTTATTTTTGGTGCTGGGAATTGAACCCAAGGGAGCTTTACTACTGAGCTACATCCCCAGTCCTTTTTCTTTTTTGAGTTTGGGTTTAAGTTGCTGAGGCTGGCCTCGAACTTGCGATCCTCCTGGCTCAGCCTCCCCCGTCGCTGGGATTACAGGCTACCATGCCGACTTCACTTGGCAAACTCTTGATTCTTGTCCTCCACTACACCCAATGCAGATAGAGCTGGGGTGGGCGTGGGGGTCAGCTTCTCGTGCCCTGTGGCAGCTCCCTCCCTCTCCCAAGGTGGATTTCCCTGGCAGCAGCTTGGCAAAGGAATGTTGTGTGGTTGGTTGTCCAGGCGACCAGGGCTAGCTCGGCCACAGCTTCTTGGGAGTCCTGAGCACACTGGGTTGTCACTCTCCTTTAGAAGCCCCCAGGGACTCCTAGGCTCCTGCAAACCCGAGGCAAGCGCCACACCCCAGGACAATGGCCGTGCCCTGGGAGGAGTATTTCCAACTGGTCTTGCAGGAGAAACTGCCTCAGTGAGTGGGAAGCGGAGGCAGGGAGGGCGGGGAGGAGGGCAGCAGTGGTGGGGGAGAGGTGGCCACCCGGGTCCTGACTTTGGGCAGTTCAGAGTGGGGGAGGAAGATGCTGAGGCTCTTAGAGGAACATCCGCGAGGGCAGAGCAAGGCACTAAGCTGCTCCTGCCGCCCACCTCCAGCTGGCGTGCGGCAGGGGTGCAAGGGTTGCACCTCAGGTGGAGAGGACAGGAATCCCTCAGCCGCTCCACCCTGGGAAGCCGCGTTTTCAGGCGGAGTGGAGAAACTTCTGTGCCTGCATTGCGTTGGCCAGAGTGGCCCCACCTCAGTTCCAAGCAGCTGTACAGTGGGTGGGTGGGAGGTGCCCCCCAATCCCAGCTGGGCAAGCCTCGTCTGTCCCCTCTGCTCTGCTCTCCTGGAACAGCTGGAAACCGGGAACCTGGCTGTCCCTGGGTCTAGCAAGAGTCTCCTCTTGGCTTGGCCAGAGCAGGGAGCTGATTCCTGTACCCCACCTGCAGGTCCAAGCCCCTCCAGCTACTGAGGGCACCCGTCCTCCCTTCTCACCCTGCAGTCAGACAGCGTCAGGGCGAGGGATGAGGGTGGGGGGTCATGGTGGGGGATCGGATCAGGGTGGGGGATCAGGGTGAGTGGGTCCCTCCCCCCACCGCTCCAGGCCCAGAACCACATTTTCTATGCACTTCCCCGCAGCCCCATCCCTGATCTCCTGCAGCTGTGCATTGACCTTTGGCCTTGGCCTTGCTCCTCACAGCAGCTGGAGGGGTGTCTTCCCCGATCAAAAACCTCTCCTGGCTCCCATGTCACTCAGGGTCCTCCCGCACCCTGGCCAGCTGCAGTCTGACCCTCGGGCACCTCTCTGCTCTCAATTCCCATCTCTTTCTGCCTCCTGCTCTCCTCTCCAGCCGCACTGGCCTCCACTGCTTCTTTCATGGGACCTCAGCATTGGTTGTCCCTTGGCCTGGACTCTGTTCGCTGGAGCTGTCCACAGGGCCTGTCCCTCTTCTCTTCCCCGGGGTCTCTGTTCCAACATCACCTCTGCACAGAGGTTTCCTGACTCCCTGTTGGAAGTTCTCCTGGTCTGCTTAAACCTTCTCTTGGTGCCTGCGGCGTCCCATCGTTACTCCCTACGGTTTATTAGCATGATTTGCAGCGGCCCCACAGCAGAATTCCAGCTCCTGGGGGCGCAGGGATTTTTTCTGTCTTCTTTGCAGTGGCACCGCCAGCTCCCAGGGCAGTGCCCAACGCCCAGTAGGTACTGGGTACAACTTGATGACTGAGTGAAGAGTCCAGGAGCCAGCAGGTGGCCAATGGCATTGCAGGCTCTAGTCGGGAGTTTGGGGGACCTGACTTCTGCCTCCTTCACCTCCTCCTCTTTCTTGTGTCCCTCCAGGAAGACACCTGAGCAGAACGTGGGCCACTTCCCACCAGAGCTACGTCTCCTGGAGAAGAGGCAAGAGCTGGCAGATGCAGACCAGAGACTGCGGGCCCAGAAGGAGGTGAGGCCCTGCCACCCGACTTTCCAGGGCCCCTGACAAACAGTGGTATGAGTGGGGAGAGGGAAGAGATGGAACCAATTTCCTAGTGACGAGGACTGAGACAAGTCATTCCGCCATTTGGAGCTTTGCCGTCCTCACCCGTCAAGAAGAGAATCGAGTCCAGTTGTTGGTGTAAATAAATGTGTGCACTGAGCACCTACTATGTGCTGGGCATTGCACTGGGATCTGGAGGTGGCATCATAGTCTCTGCCCTAGTGAGGCTCACAGTTGAGAGAGGAAAAGAGACCAGTGTCCAGAAGGTGATTATTAGGAGGGGGAAAACTGGGCAAGGGCTGTGGGAGCCCAGAGGAAGCACCTGTTCCTGCATGGGAGTGGTCAAGGAGGGCTTCCTGGAGGGAGTGAGGTCTTGGGGATTGCAGAAGGGCATGTATGCTTATCCAGCAAGGGGAGATGGGTTCCAGAGGAAGAAACAGGCAGAGTTGTATGCAAAGTCTAGAAGGCAAGGACAAAACAGATGACTGAGTGGCTGGAAGACAGCTTCAGGAGGAGGGAGTGTGAGATGAGGCTGGAAGGACAGGACACAGGCACCGCGGCTACAGGAGGCTGTTTGGCTTTCTTCCTGGGACGGTGGGAGCCATGGATGGATTTGAGTGGGGAGCAGCAGCAAGATCCAGGACAATGGACGGGAGAGGTGAAGTGTGAACTCTAGCGCATTGGATGACATGAGCCCGCAAACAGAGACCCCTCCGCTCACCCCCAGGAGTTCCACACCACGATGACAGCCCTGAACCAGCGCTGGGAAGAGCTGGCGCAGAAGGAGCAGAAGCTTAAGGGGTCCTTCGTCTGCTTTGACAAGTTCTTGCAGGTAGGTGGAGGCTGCTGGGGTAAGGCAGCTCCCGGGGACCCACACCGTACCACCCAACAGGGACCTGAGGGTCCACAGAAATAAAAGAGTGGGCTTCGACCGAGCGGGTGCCTAAAAGGAGGGGCTGGAGGGAGCGCACACATCCGAGATTCTGGCTGAACTTGGCCGGGGCCGGGTGTTTGCAACGCGTGGTTCAGCGTGTTGAACCACAGGTTGGGACGAGGAGGAAACGGCGGGTCCCTTGTCCCGCTCCCCAGGACGCAGAGGCCCGGCGCGCCCGCGCGCTGCGAAGAGCGGCGGAGGAGCGGCTCCGCGCCGGCCGCCAGGAGGCGGAGGCGCAGCGGCTGCGCGCCCAGCTCGAGGAGCTGCGCGGGGAGCGCGCGCGACTGCAGCGCCGGCTGCAGCGCCTGGAGCCCTGCGCGCGCCTGCTGGAGCGAGCGCTGCAACAGCTGCCCGAGGTGAGCTGGGGCTCAGAGCGGCGGCGCAGAACGATGGGTGCAGCATTAACGGAGCGCTGACTGAATGCAAGAACCATCGCTTAGGAGTGCTCACCGTCTACCTGCAAGGCGCTGAGTTCTTGAATCATCCCCACCGTCGGTGAAGTGGGTGCTTTTATCGTCAATTCAGTTGTACAGATAGGGAAAGAGAGATTTCAGAAAGCTAATTCTCAGTCGATGTCACACTGTTAGAGTGTGCGGGGCGGGTCCAGGCAATCTACAAATACCAGTACCCGAAAGAACCAGCGAATTAATGTTAATCACAGGTCGTGAGGGTTAGGCAGGCTTGGAGGTGGAGATGGGGAAGGTGGGAGGAGAAACCAGGTCTCAGCGCCTGGGGCTCTGCGGTTCACGCAGCTGGGGCCACCGTGTGATGCCCCGGTTTCGCAGCTGGGCCAGTTGAGGAGCTTTGCCGGGCCAGGTGCCAAGGCGAGGGCAGGGGACAGAGGCCCATGTGAATCCCCCTCCCTGTCCCCACCCCAGTTCCAGGAGGTCCCAGAGCTGGTGGCTCGCTTCGGCAGCCTGGCAGACACGCTGGAGGCGCTGAGGCTCACGGAACGCGAGCGGCTGGCGGAGCTGGAGGCGACGCGGGCGCGGTTGCAGCGGCTGCGGGACACCGGGCAGGACGAGCTGCTCGCCCAGTCCCAGCGGCGAGCGCAGCTGCAGGAGCGGCTGGAGGCGGCGCGGGAGCGCACGCTGCAGTGGGTACGCGGAAAGCTGGGCGCCCAGTGCCGTCGCTAACGAGAACAGATGGGCCGCCGCTTATCCCCGGAGCACGAGCCGCGCTAACAAGGGGCATTTCAGACTCTGAGCCCGCCACAGGACAGCAGGGCCCGCCTTATGGGGGCACGTGACAATGCCGGCACTCTGCTCCCCAGTGCACCTAAGTGCACCTGACTCATCCAGGTGGGTGGGAGGGAAACCGGCCCTTGGAGGACCAGGTCCCCGAATCAGGAGCTGGGTGCGTACTTGTCTTCCAGGAATCCAGGTGGATTCAGATCGAGAACACAGCAGCAGAGAAGACCCTGCTCCTGGGACGCACAAGGATGGCAGCGCTCAACCTGTTCCAGACAGTGTGTCAGCATCTGAGGCAGCCACCCGCCCTGGACATGGAAGATACAGAGGGGCAGCTGGAGCAGGTGAGGCACCTAACCTCACCTCCTACTTCAGAAACCCTACCATCACCCTGCCTGGAAGTCCCCACTTCATCTTGACGCGGACCCGATCTGGGTGCCTCTGGGTCTCAGCGCAGTCCCTTGTGTAGGAATGCCAAATGCATACTGCTGGACACTACACATTTCCCTTGGTGACACTAAGAAGCTAGGAGGTGACACTCTGAACTCTGACCCTCTGCTCCTTGCTCAGCCTCCTTAGGGAGTGAGGACTGGTTGTGCCCCACACATCCTCTCTGCACAATGGCGCCTCCAAATGTCACTGTGGACCAAGCACCCCTGGCTCCTACATGGCCTACAAGACAGGAGGCGGCTTCACAAGCCAGACATTTCTCCTTTTTCTTTTTGCAGCATTGGGGACAGAACCCAGGGCCTCCCACATACCACACAAGTGCTCTACCTCTGAGCTACATCCCTATTCCTTTTACATTTTTGAGACAGGGTGTTGCTAAGATGCTGAGGCTGGCCTTGAATTTTGGATCCTCCTTCCTCAGCCTCTAGAGTTGCTGGGGTTACAGGCGTGTGCCACCATACCTGGTAGCTTTATTGTTCTTTTCCCATTTTTGGTGAAGTTTCCTTCTCAGATGTTCACTTAGGTTAGAAATGTGAGGATGGCTGTGGGTTGGGCACCAACGTCTTGACAGTGGGTCTATGGATTTGCATTGAGTTCATATAGATAAATGTTAACTGAAACAGACACCCAGGGAGATGAATGTGTCACAAGCCAACGGATATTCCTGATCCAATGAACTCTATGTATAGGACACCTACAAAAGCTTGATAGAGTAATTAATAATACCACCCTCAGTTTTCATAGGTGTCCTATATATAGATTAAAAGAAAAAGGGTGAGGTGACATAAGTGGAACCCTACCTTGGGCAGGTGACAGCAGCTGGGAAGCTGGGGTCTTTGGGAAGGAGTCCTGGGAAGGCTGGGCCTGAACGGCTGGGGACTCCGACACCGCTGCTCCTCTAACAGGGCCTCCCCCAGGCATTGGGGGAGGGGCTGCGGTGACCTGGCTGTGCTGGGCCCCCAGGTGAAGCTGTTCATCATAGACCTCTCTGCCATGCTGGCCAGCCTTCGTCAGGATGAGCCCGCGGCCACCGCCTCCCAGCCGTGACCCAGGTGAGCGGTGGGGACCTGAGGGATGCAGGCTCAGTGGCCCTGGAGCTGGAGCTGCTCAGACTGCTGTGCGGCTTTCGGGGCGGGGGGCACACAGCAGACATTGAACAAATGCAGGCTGTGTCTGCCACCTCACCCACCATGTGTGCTGGGACCGGGACTCCTCCTGGGTGGCTGGGGGCATCAAACGAGCCCTGATGTTTGCCAGGAGCTTGGAGGGGGACGGGTGCGTGGTAAATTCTAGATGAGTGCTGGCATAAGCCAGGCCCGAGGGTCAGCTGCTGGAGGCCCGCCTTGACTCTCAGAACCTCACACAGGCTGGCCAGAGCCTTCAGGACAGAGGCTGCAAGGACAGCCAGGATGGGTTCTGACCTCCACAGCCAGAGGGCAGCTGCTGGCCCTGTGACCCCAGCCCCGCTGTCCTGAGCCCTCTGCGGCAGCTGACTCCCCTCAGCCTCACTTCCTTGATGGAGATGACGGCAGAGCACCCGCAGGGGCCGCAGGTGGTGTCGCATGGGGTATATACATATATATATATATATACACATATACATATATAGGCTCTTGACTGGGATTTTAGTATGGTTTCTCCCTTCCAGCTCCCCCAGTAGCCTCTGCACTCCTGGACCACCAGAGGTACTCAGTAAAGGTTTATTATGTTAAATCCATCACTGGGCCTGCGGCCATGACCGTGACCTCTGAACCCAGAACACACAGAAGCAGCAGCAATGGAGTTGCCAACTCAGGTCTTGGCCTGCCTGGCTTTGCTGGCGAACTCCTATACACCCTTTAAGAACCCACTCAAATGTCCCTTAGCAGAGGCAGCTGCTGCCTTCTGTGACCACACAGCACTTCTCGTGGCTGCCGCTCCTGCAGGGAGCTCCCAGTAGCGCATGGAGAAGTGGCTACTGACGTCCACACCAGGGCCAGGCTGGGTCCTGGTCCTTACATCCTCTTTCTCATCTTGCCCTTCCTCGAGGGGGCACCCCTGCCGAAGGCGCCCTGCTGCAGCTCCTGGACACGGCGCCGGTTGCGAGCGGAAAGCTGCTTGAGGCCCCCACGCTGCAAGAAGCGCATCTTCTGAGCCCGACGCCTCTGCTTCAGGATCTGCTGCTTGGTCTTGAGCTCCGAGCGCACGCGGCCCGTGGGGACACCTGGAGCTCCGGTCTGGGATGCACCTGGCAGAATAGGGATGCAGGGAGCTCAACCTTTGGATCCACTCCCAATGTCTCCTGCTCCCAGGAGGCCCCAGACTACCCCACTAGGCCTGCTCCTATTTTCTGCTCATAGCTATGGCCCCAAGTACACAGCAGGTGCTTAATATGGAGAGACAAGAAGAGAAAAGATATAGAAAAGTCCAAGACAGCCAGAGAGGAAGGAAGAGAGGAGAGAGCCAGAGAGGAAGGAAGAGAGGAGAGAGCCAGAGAGGAAGGCTGGGAAGGAGACACTCACTGACGGAGAGCGAGCCTAGAGCAGGACAGGACACAGAGAGGCTTGGCTACCCCACTAGGCTGCCACCAAGGGAGCCCTGGGACCTGGTCCCAAGCCCCCTCTCCCCAGGGATGGCTCCAGATGGGAGGTGGCAGGTATCTGGGTAACCTGGCTTTGGTTCCCACCCTCACTTCAGTTTCCTGGCTATAAAATGGCACTCTCACTATTCTAGGTCACATGTGGCATGTCCCGGGCATAAACTATCCCCATGCAGCAACAGGCACCGCCTCCTGACAGCAAGCTCAGCCACAGGGGGAGTCGGGGGGGCTGGAAGGGGCCAGGGTGCAGATCAGCCCCTCAGAGCATAGCAAAGACTGAGTGGGGTAGAGGCCGGGCAGTGGTCCCTCCACTCCTTGGGGCTGACCAGGGTGTTCCCAGGGAATGGTCCACACCAATGTGGTCATTAGGCACAGACTCTGGCAGACAGAGTGGCGTCCAGTCCCACCTGGGGCAGATCAATGAGACCAGGGCGCAGATGACCAAGGGGTACACCTGCCAACCCACGCTTCCAGGGAGATCGCCCTCAACCTCCCGGCAGTCACCTCCTGACTGCCAGCTTCGAACAGGTGCCTGGAGAATCTTCTCGTGTTCACCGACCCAACAGGGTGACCCATGTGCAGCTGCTGTGGTTGCGGGGGAGAATGGTGGCACAGCAACGCTTGCCTAGACCCCTCGCTAGGCTTCCGGACAGCTCGCCTAATGAAAGGACCTGCTCGTCCACTGGAGTTACCATAGGTCACCCCAGCACTTCACCTGTGGGGTGGGAGGGTTAGGGACAGTGCGCCAGGGACACAGCTCTCCCAATGCCATCAGAGGCCGGGACAAGTCCACTGAAGGACAGGGACGGGGCGGGTGCTTCTGACAACTACAACCAGCAGGCTTGTGGGGAATCTTTGTGAGCAAGTGGGGAATGGGTGCTCCATGGCTTGGCAGTGCCCAAGCTGCTGGGCCAAGCTCTGGGGCTGTCCATGCGGCCCCTGTCCTCTGCACCTGTTTTTCCCCAACTTGACCACACTGCCCTGTCCACCCGCCCACTCATATTCCCTCTCGTGGTTCTCACCTTGGCCACGCCCTCGCTTCCCACCTCTTCTTGGTGTGCCTCGTCGGTCAGATGTCCCTTCCTCCTCTGAGTCACGATCATCAATTTTCTGTTTCTGTTTCCACTTCTGGTAGCTGGGAATCCATGTTAAGGAAACTCTAATTGGTAGCCCCTGAGCTGGGGGCAACGAGCTGGGGTAATCTGTCTGGCCCCACCCTGCCCTGACCCCGCCCATCCAGCAGCTACACACCTGGCCTATAGGAACTGGGCAGAGGAAGCTCTGGCCACGCCCCTCCCTGGCACCGCCCCGTCGGCAGATACAGGCCCAACTTATAGGCGCTGGGGCAGAGGAAGCTGCCTGGCTCCGCCCCTCCCTGGCCCCGCCCACCACAACAGGTACAGGTCCACTTATAGAAGGGCCACCGAGCAAGCCGCCCGGCCCTGCCCCTCTGGATACAGGTCCCGCTTGTAGGAGCTGCTGATGTAGCGGCCACTCTCGGTCTTGATCTTCTTTTTGTCCTCCTGTCCTGACTGTCCCACAAACCGCTTCTTCTTCCGGTCCCTGTGGTAGAAGGAGTTGGTGGGGCTGCTGTGAGGGAGCCGGGCTGGAAATTCCAGATTCCCTGTGGAACCTGTTTCCTCACTTGGACCCTGGCTTGGGACCCCCCAAGGGTCAAAGGGAAGCAGCTGCCATGCCCACCATGCAGCAGGTGCTCAATGCAGGCTCACTCCACCCTGCCTCCCCTTTCCCTGGCAGCCCAGGTCTCAAAAGGGAGCTAGGGTTTCAGAGGATTGGTACCAGCGTTAAGATGGGGACCAGTGGTCCTCCTGGATGCCCTAAGCATCTTAGTAAGATGCTGGGGATGGTGGCCCAGTGGCTTTAGCACCCCTGGGTTAAATTCTCAGTAGAAAAAAAAAAGTGAGCAAAATAGGTCATGAGGACTGTCCAGAAGAGCTGACAAGGACAGGACCGAAAGTCCTGCTGTGTGTGATCAAGTCAAGGGGACAGGACCGGCGAGGAATGGGCCACCACCCTGGTCTCAGGACAGACAGTCCAGCCCAGAAGGGGCATGCTCACTTGCACACTCACCACTTGAGCTGCTTCTGGCCCCTGGTCAGGTTCTGTGCTTCATCCCCCATCAGGTCCAGGACCGCACCAGCCACCTGCTGCTCGAAGGCTCCCCCGACCCCACTGACACTCAGGCTGCAAAGGGAGGGCGCAGCGGGTAGGCCCATGTTGGTGGAGCCAGCATGTCCTGCATGCCCACCAAGACCTGGCTGGCCACTCACCCCCGCTCGCTGTCAAAGTCTTTGGGCCGGTAGGGGACATAGAACTCCTGGTCCCGCTTCTGGGCCTCCTCCCTCCGCCTCTTGGCTCCTCCATGAGGTCCCGGCCTCTGCCGCTTCTGGCCCACAACTTCCGTGAAGACTTCCTGGCAGACCAGGGGCCCAGTGTCACACTGTGGCTCTGGGGGAGCCCACCCAGAGCTGAAGGGAAGTTCACACGTCTGGCTTTTCCGTTTTTTTTCTGTTGGTACTGAAGATTGAACCTGGGGGTGCTTAACCACTGAACTGCATTCCCAGACCTTCTTTTTTTGTTTTGAGACAGGGTCTTGCTAAGCTGCTGAGGCTGGCTTTGAACCTGTGGTCCTTCTGCCTCAGCCTCCATGCCGCTGGGATCCCAGGCTTGTGGCACTCAACTGTGCCTGGCTTGGCTTTCCCATTTATTAGTTGGGTGACCAGGTCTCCTGTGGGACTCATTCCTCCATCTGCACACACAGCACAACCCCTGCTTTGGCCAGCAGAGGCCAACTGCTGTGAGACCCTCATTCCAGTCCCAGCTTGGCCCCCAGGCTGTGTGACCAAGGCGAGGCTCCGCCCTCTCTGGGTCTGGGCCTGCTCATCCGGGACTCACCTGGGGGTTTTTGGCTGAGCCTTTGGCTACCAAACCCTTTGCCAAATGAGATGAGGCGCACACAGGTGCTGTCACACGCCAGGGCCCTCCCCCCAGGGGAGTGGGATTTCAGGACACCTCATAGCCTCCAGCCCTGCCTTTCACAGAGGTCACTGTCATGACGCTGCCCACGTCCCTCCTCCACCCCTTCCCACCTGCCTGGACCTCAGGCCGGAATTGACAATGACAGCCAACAGCACAAGGCCCTTCAGACACTGGCACCCAAATGACGCAGCAGCCACTCATCACAATGCCCCAGGCTGCCACGGTCTGCCGGGAGCCTTCCTGAAGTTGGCAGCAAGAGCCCTTCTCTCTAGTCTGTGAATCCTGAGGGCATGGGACCCTGCCGAGCTACGGAGTCGATGAGCTCGGTGCCCAGCCCCAGTGAGTGTCTGTGCTCTGCAGAGGCTGAACCAGGCCCCCAGGGATTTAGACGAGGGGTGGTGGATATGCAGATGGGGACACTGAGGCTGAGCCCCTGCTTCCATGGGCAGCAGAGGCAGAGTGAACGATCTCCACGATGGGCCCCTCAGACCTAGGACAGCCCTGTGTCCCCTGCCCCCAGCTGGGCTCCAGCAGCCCAGGTCGAGACCTGTACCTCCACGTTCTCTCCCTCATCCTCCTCTTCCTTCTCGGGCTGCTGCTCCTGAGCAGCTGAGCAGCCCTGCACTGGGCCCAACAGGCCTTTCTGCCGCTCCTGCTGCCCCTGCTGGAAGCTGGCGATGGCTTTGTGGTCTTTCTGCCGCTTGGCACGCATCACCTGGCTGCTCAGGTCCCGGCTGGTGGCATTGATCTCAAAGATGGTCTGTGGAGGGGACACCAAGTGGCTGCTATGGGCCTTCCAGTCCACCCCACGCTCAGCAGATGGGCGAGCCCTCCCCCCGTGGGCATCCCACCTTGCACGAGGTGGGCACTCTAGTTAATCATGTCACAAGGGAGGCCCAGAGAAGGCCACGCAGCTAGGAAGAGAAGGAAGGCTGGGGAAGCCAGCGTGCCAGGCCCCCGCGGCCAAGGGCAGGTCACTCCTCTCTGGGCCTCAGTCTACCTCAGTGCAGGTGGGAGGCAGCTGCCCCAGGGGCCTGCTGTGGACCAGCAGGGTGGCCAGGCACAGGAAGTCTCCAGGATTGCAGCTTAAGAAGCTTCAAGCTCAGGAAACCCCTGCAGGGACCCCGCTGGGTCAGCGGCTGCGCGATCCTGACTAGAGCTGTTCCCGGTCCCTGAACCCGAGCATGTGGCTGCCGCCTCACTCACCGAGCGGGCGCGGTAGTTCTTGATGCTGTCCACCAGCCTCAGGCGCCGCAGCTCCCCCTCCTCAAAGTGTGAGCCTGGCAGGGAGGAGGCGTGAGGACCAGGGCAGGCTCTGCAGGGCCGTCCGCCACCCCGCCCTGCCCCGAGACTCACTGAAGAGTGGGTGCAGGCCCAGCCCTGCCACGTCCAGCTCCTTGGCCCTCTTGATGGACTCGGGGGAGGGTGCCGGCCGCGAGCGCACGTACTGCTGCTGGGCATTGTCGGCCACGCGCCCCAGGCTCCGCAGCTCCAGAGACGTCTCCAGGGTGCTCCTCAGGCCACAGTCCTCATCGTCCACCACGCTCTGTGGCACCCGGCCCAGCATGCCGTCCACCCCAGCAGCACCTGCCGCCCACGTGGTGTATCGTGAGGGGCCTTCCTGATGGCCCACCTGCCCACGGCCCAGCCCAGCCCTGAAGCACAGGAAAACTGCTACGGAACTATCACTGGCAAAGCAAGCAGCAAGGGCAGGACCAGACAGGGTGACAGGCAGAACCCGTGTAGGACGCAAGTTCCAGCAGAACACAGCCACCGCCTTTCACACAGTGACTGGCTGTCTCTGCACCACGAGGGCAGCGCTTGGATCCTCGTCCTTCCCCAGCCTCCACTCACCTGAGGGCTCCTCCTGGGGTCGGGCAAGGGTCAAGGAGCGGCCCAGGAACAGGTGCAGGTCCAGCAGATAGGGAACCTCGTCTGGGGCCACCAAGGAATAGGCAGTGCCACTTCGGCCAGCCCGGGCCACACGGCCTGCAGGAGATGGCAAATTTACACAAAAGGAGCCCAGCTGTAGCACGAGCCAGGCTGGGCTCCGCCCTCCCCTGGACTGCGGCCCCCACCCAAGAAGGGCATGGCCAAGCGTGGCTCCCGGCTCACCTGCAGGGGGCGCAGGAGCCAACGCCCTGCGCTGGAAGCCAGCAGAAGGGAGGACAAGGCACTCATGCTGAGTATCAAGTCTTTAGCATCCCATTTTGGAAATCTCACCCCCAAAAATAATCAAGGATGCAAAGATTCACATGCGAGGAGGTTTAGGGCAGCCCTGACTGGGACAGTCCCACGTGGGACCGCCTGAAGGCTTAAGGACATAAGACTGGTACAGCTAACAAGCTGAGGGCTGCTGGTGACAGCTGAGGAAAGAAGGGGGCCTGATCCCAGCCCCCAGGCTTGTTTGCATAAAGAAAAGAGGTTTATTTTCATTTTGAGACAAGGTCTTGCTAAGTTGCTGAGGCTGGCTTTGAACCTGCGGTCCTCCTGCCTCAGCCTCCAGAGCCTCTGGGATTGCAGGCCTGCACCACAGCACCCAGCCAGGGTCACTTGTTTACATGCTCTCGAGGGCAGCTTTCCTACCACCACAGCTGAAGAAGCAGTTACAACATAGACGGCACAGTGCCCCAAGACGGAAATATTTCACACCCAGCCCTTTGCTGGGTTACGGGAAAAGCCATCCAATCAGACCCCAGCTTGGTGCTCAGGAAATCCTTAAGTGTCACCCTCTGGCTTGTTTCTCAGGAAAGCAAAGGGGCAGACATCTGGAGCTTTGCTTGGCTGGTCTGACTTACAATGTGGGTCTTGTGATGCAGGGGAAAGCCGCTTGGCGGGGTTCCGGGCCCCTCCAGGACATACAGAACCAGCCCTCCCCGGAGCGAAGGACACTGGGGACAGCGGGCAGCAACCACTGCGGATGCTCTGCCATTCTCCCAGCAGCCACACAGCAGCGACAGCAGGAGGACCCCAAGAAACGCTGCTCGCGCCGCTTCTCCCCCGCGAGCATGGGACCTGCCCACGTTCATGAACGGAACGCATATGTTTATGGATTAAAAGGCGGCGCAAAGAGCAGAGCCCCGGCTAGCAGGGCTGGTGTGTAATGGTCTCTGTGCAGGAAGAGGAGAAGCTTCTGGAGATGGACGGTGGGGACAGGGGCACAAGGGGTTGTTCTCAGCGTCACTGGAGCCTGAGCTTAGAAGGGGCTGTGTTGTGTCTACCATGGGGGCGGGGGAAGGGGAAAAAGAGGAGGTGGCAGCAAAGGACACACACCAAAATGCAGCTGTGTCATCAGAGAGTGATGGGGACGGTGATGGGGGGGGTCTCTGGAAGAGACTACCGGGTCCCAGTCCCAGCCACCCACTTGGCCACGTGTCAGACACCTGACAGTTGGGTGACCTTCCTGGCTGGTTTCCCATCTGACAGCAGCAGCCAGGCAACACGCTGTCCCCACCAGCAGCATGGCTCAGGGCTCGCTGCCTGCGGATGCGCTGCTCAACTTTCCTACAAGGAGCATGATATGGACTGAACTGTGTCCCCAAATCATACTGGAGTCCCAACTGCCAGTGCTCCAGAATGGGACCTTATTGGGACATAGAGTCACTGCTGCTGTTCACTACTTAAAACAAGGTCGTCCTAAGGCATGGTGGGCCCTTCATCCAACAGGACTGGCGTCTTCACAAAAAGGTGGACGCTTGGGGCCGGAGCAGTGGCTTGGCAGTTATGGTGCTTGCCTGGCCTGAATGAGGACACAGGTTCAAAGCCCAGCACGATGCACACAATGAAGTGTCAGAGCAATGAAAGCCACATGACAAACTAAATAAAATTGATTCTCTTTCTCTGTCACTGTCCCTCTTTTTTAAAAAAAAAGTGGGGGGAGGGAGACACTTGGAGACAGACATGCACACAGGGAGAAGGCCAGGTAGTGACAGAGGCACCGATGGAGTGACACTTCTACAAGCCAAGGATGGCAGCAGCCTCCAGAAGGTGGGCAAGAGGCCAGGAGCAGCCCTACCCTGGTGGCCCTCATAGCCCTGCCACCACCTTGACCCTGGACTTGCGGCCTCCAGGAACGGGAAGCGGTGGACCTCTGTTTAGGGCACCCAGCTTGTGGTGCATTGTTATGGCAACCCAAGCAAACTAGTTGGGTGCTGTCTTTCTGTGGGAAAAAAGTGAAATGGGGGCTGGGGAGAGAACTCGCCTGGCACAGGTGAAGCCCTGGGTCCCACCCCCAGCATTAGAAAAAATGCTAATTAGGGTGAGTTGGCCTGGGAGGGTAAAGGCCAGGGACGGAGGTGGACCAGAATCCCGACCCAACAGACCGCGAGGTCCCTGTGTGTGACATAAAGGTGGAGACAGCTCCTGCAGCCAGCTAAAGAGATAGTCAAGGTGTCCTTGAGAAGGAGACCCCAAAGGCTACGGTGTTAAGTACCACAGCAAAAAGATGAAAAAGCCCAGGACTGGGGAATCTAGAAAGACGGAGGGTGGCCTCTGTAGAGCTGCGGCTGCCCACCAGGACCTGCCTGCCCTGCGTCCCTGGGAATTCCGTGTCCCACCTGCAGTGGCAGGGACCAAGCCCTGTGCGCAGCCCCACTCCTCACCCACGCGGTGCAGGAAGAGCTTGCCCTTGGCGGGGAAGCTGTAGTTGATGACGACGTCCAGCAGCGGGATATCCAGGCCCCGGGCGGCCAGGTCGGTCACGATGAGGGCGGAGCACTTGCCGTGCGTGAACTTGGCCAGGTTGATCTTGCGGGCCGTCTGGTCCAGGGCGCTGTAGATGTGGGCGCAGCTCACCCGCAGGGCCGTCAGCAGCTGCTCGCAGGGAAGCAGGAGGGAGGTGAGAAGAGGCTTCGGGGCACGGGGAGCAGGCCAGGCGGAGGCAGGGGTGCCATGTGCAGAGAAAAGGCCACTGGCTCCTGCATTCTGGCACCCTCAGCTTGAATCCGAGCTCTGCTCAGTGACCCCAGTGTGGGATTTTCACCAGTGTAATGCAACTCTTATCACCTCCCACTCTGCAGGGCTGAGCAGAGGGCTCCCTCGGAGACAGCACGCGCTTCCCAGGGCGCAAGCTTGTCCTGACTCTTGGCCTTGCTTTCCTCAGTCAGGAAGGGAGAACCACCGCCCCTCCACTGTGGCTTTGTAGAAGGACTGAGCTGATGCCCAGGAGGCACGCGACAGCTCACCGTTCTCTAAACACGGCTGTTTTGGGTCTTATTCACTGGTGACCCCAGCTGCACAGGGGAGGCTCCCTTCATGTGTGTCGAGCAACCGAAACCCATGAACCTCAGATATCAGACCCCAGGTGTGGCTGATGCGGGCGGAGGCACTAGCTGGGGCCACTGGGACTCCCCAGCCGAGGGTCACGCAGGTACGCACGTTTGAAAGAACCAGTGAGCTGCCTGCATATGCGGACGCTCTTCGCGCAGCTCAGTGTATGAGCTGCACCTTGATTTTAAAAGTCAAATAGTGCAAACTGAAAATCGACTGAGAAAGTAAGAAGATGGCTGGGAGATGGGGAAATAGACAGATCAAGACTGGCCAGGGGCTGTGAACAGCGCTGTCTGGGGAGCAGCTCCTGGAGTTCACTGTACTCTGTCTTCTGAGTCAGCCAGCGACTTGAGATTTTTCTCAGTAAGAGCTGGGAGCCCCTCCCTCGCCAGCTCCTGGCCCACTCCTGCTCTGGTGCCGCCCTCTGGTGGACACGCTCAGAAGTGCAGCCCCAAGCTCAGGATGAAGGTGGCACTGTCCTGGCCAGGTGTGGCCAGACTATCTTCCCAGTCCTGCACCACACCAGGGGCTGCTCACCTCCGTGAGGTACTCCGCATGGTGCTTTGTGGCCACGAACACCACTGTCTGGTCCTGGGGCCGCACCACATTGCGCAGCAGGTGGAGAAGCACAGCGGCCTTGGTGTCCTCACGCACCAGGAGGAAGGAGGTCTGCAGGGAGAGGGACCAGGTGGGCACTCAGGGGCCCAGCCACTGGCATGGGGCGGAAGAAAGAGGTCTGCAGGGAGAGGGACCAGGTGGGCACTCAGGGGCCCCGGCCACTGGCATGGGGCAGAGGAAAGAGGTCTGCAGGGAGAGGGACCAGGTGGGCACTCAGGGGCCTGGCCACTGCCTGGGGAGGAGGAAGGAGGTCTGCAGGGAGAGGACCAAGTGGGCACTCAGGGGCCCAGCCACTGCCTGGGGAAGGGGAAGGAGGTCTGCAGGGAGAGGACCAAGTGGGCACTCAGGGGCCCGGCCACTGGCATGGGGTGGAAGAAGGAGGTCTGCAGGGAGAGGGACCAGGTGGGCACTCAGGGGCCCGGGCACTCAGGGGCCCAGCCACTGGCATGGGGCGGAAGAAAGAGGTCTGCAGGGAGAGGGACCAGGTGGGCACTCAGGGGCCCCGGCCACTGCCTGGGGAGGAGGAAGGAGGTCTGCAGGGAGAGGGACCAGGTGGGCACTCAGGGGCCCCGGCCACTGGCATGGGGCAGAGGAAAGAGGTCTGCAGGGAGAGGGACCAGGTGGGCACTCAGGGGCCCGGCCACAGGCCTGGGGAGGAGGAAGGAGGTCTGTAGGGAGAGGGACCAGGTGGGCACTCAGGGGCCCAGCCACTGCCTGGGGAGGGGGGAGGAGGTCTGCAGGGAGAGGACCAGCTGGGCACTCAGGGGCCTGGCCAGTGGCCTGGGGAGGGGGAAGGAGGTCTGCAGGGAGAGGGACCAGGTGGGCACTCAGGGGCCCGGCCACTGGCATGGGGATGGGGAAGGAGGTCTGCAGGGAGAAGACCAGGTGGGCACTCAGGGGCCCGGCCAGTGGCCTGTGGGGGAGGAAGGAGGTCTGCAGGGAGAGGACCGGGTGGCACTCAGGGCCCGGTGTGGCCTCACCTTCAGCTGCTCATTGAGCTTGGCATCCACGTCCAGTCGGATGAGCACGGGCTCCGTGAGGCCTGCAATGGAAGCAGGGGAGGCCAGAGGGAGTCATCGAGGGCCAAGACTAACAGGCCTCACCCTGAGTCCAGGGCTACCCAGCCCACTCACCTGCCCGGGCAAACTCCACCAGCAGTTTCGGCAGTGTGGCAGAGAACAGCACCGTCTGGTGGCCTCCGGGGAGTCGGCCAATGATCTCCTGCAGCTGCTCGGCAAAGCCCATCTCAAAGAGCCTGGGAGGGAGGCGGGGGCAGAGGCGCGGTCAGGAGAGGGCCCCCGAACCCATCACATCACGCTCGCCCCACGCGCAGGGCAGCCTGGTGCAAGCTCAGCCTAAGCAGCGCGGGCCTAGCAGTCCTCCCTGATGCCTTGTCCCGCACCATCCCCAGGCCTCCATCTCTCCCCAGCAGGCACCCTGAGCTTTATCCCTCGGGGCAGAAGAGGCAGCGGACTGACCAAGTTTACAGAGCTGAAGAGAGAGCTGGGATCCCGACTTCCCGGCTCTGAACTTTTTGCTGTGTTTAATCTCTTTGAAAGCATGTGTTATAACTATTCTTTTCAATATTCCTTTTTTTAAGAGAGAGAGAGTGAAAAAGAGAAAAAGAAAGAGAGAGAACCAATTTCATTTAGTTTTTCATGTGGCTTTTGTTGCTCTGACACTTCGTGGTGTACGTGGTGCTGGGGTCTGAACCTGCGTCCTTGTGTATGCCAGGCAAGTGGCACAACCCGGAGCCACAGCTCCAGCCCCTCTTTTCAATATTTGTAAAATGCAAAATTAAAAAAATATTGAGCCAAGGTGCCCCAGAGACGGCTTCCAGCACTTCCTGTGGTCTGGGGCCCGCCTTTGGAGATGGATGATGGCCACACAGGTCTCTCTGGACAGAGCCTGTCACCAGGTGGACCAGAACCCCCCA
Source organism: Aplodontia rufa (assembly GCA_004027875.1). Classification (NCBI taxonomy): domain Eukaryota; kingdom Metazoa; phylum Chordata; class Mammalia; order Rodentia; family Aplodontiidae; genus Aplodontia; species Aplodontia rufa. Next base: position 38,169 of record PVKS010006170.1, read on the forward strand.
CTCTGCTTTCCTAGCTTGGGGGCCATGCTTGGACGCGCACCTGCAGCCTCACCTGTCAGCTTCATCGAAAACCACGTACTCCACGCTCTGCAGCTTCAGGTTCATCTCCACAGCCACGTGCACCAGCCGCCCAGGGGTGGCGATGATGCTGGAAGAGGGTGCACACGCTAGGTCGCCCAGGGACAGGACACCACCATCGTCCCTGCCACCCACCACCCACTGGCCACCCAGGAAGGACCCCAGAGAATCACCCGATCCACCAACTCACATGTCAGGGTTTCCATGCAGGGCTGCAAATTGGTCTTCCATTCTGGGGAGAAGAGGAGTCAGTCATAGAACAGTCTCTCCTTTCCCATAACCGATGCCCAGAGTCCCCACATTCCACCCCAGGAGCACAGATCCTAACTTGGAACTGAGGAAAGGCTACTGCTAAGACTCCAGGCAAAGGCACTGTCAGACCAAAGACATGAGTTGCAATGCACACAGAATATCACCAAACAGCTCCCCAAAGTGCAGGCCAACTGCAGAGTCCACCTCTGTTCCCGCCGCTGCTCCGCAGCAACACAGCGGCTCTCAACGCACGGTGCTGCCCAGTTCCGACTAGAACCCAGCTTCCCTGACTCTCTGTGCCTGTCCTTAGGCTTCTGGCTTACACTGCCAACTTTAGGGCTCTGAACCCTACACAGGACATCTGAAGAGCCAAGATCCTGGGCAGGTGGAGCTCAGGAAGGACGGGCCTTCTGACAGCCACAACTGTAGGGACGTAAATTACAACCAAGCAAAAGCACTGCCAACGATGACTGTCAGAACTGAGGGACACTAAAGGGCTGCCCTCTGCCCTCCGATGAAGAACGTGTGGGACAGGCTGAGGTGGGAGAATGGATTCTGATCCCGGCTCCAGTGCAAATGGTGCGTCCCACTGCGTCCCATGCCTCTGGGCTCATGGTGTCCTGTTTGCCCATCTGTGAAACAGGTGTGGCGCCGGCCACCTTGGAGGAGGGTGGAAGCAGGTGAGGAAACCAAACAGCCTGCAGACGCGAGTCACTTCTCGCACTCCCTCTCTGTCACTCCGCTTTCACCAACCTGCAGTCTGGCAGCCACGCTACCCAGAGTCTGGTTGACCTCAGCGCCCTGTCAGAGCTGCAGTGCACTGTGGCCACTGTCTCAGCCTTATTCTGTGGCATACTCCTCCTTGTTATTTGCTTTTGGTGCCACGGATTGAACCCGGGGGCGCTTAAACACTGGGCCACATCCCCAGGCCTTTTATTTTGAGATAGGGCCTCGCTAAGTTACTGAGGCCGGCCTTGAACTTGCAATCCTCCTGCCTCAGCCTCCTGAGCCGCTGGGATTGCAGGTGTGCACCGCTGCACCCAGTGCTGGTTTGTTCTGATGTGCAGACAAGCTGCTGTTACTAATAAGCAGCACGAGCTCAGTCAGTCCGATGCCCTTGAGACGTGAGGGCAGGAGATGCTGGTGACTGGTACAGGGGGACCAGGACACAGGGTGATGGGTCCTTACTTGTCACCGCCTAGGATCAGGGCAGTCTTGAGGCCAGTGAACTTGCCCAGCTGCGGAGAGGAAAAGAATAAAGCAATTGCTTGAGAGGTGAGGGCCAGGTGACCCACCCCCTCCCGCCTCCTGGGCCACCCCGACGCACCTCCTTAGTGAACTTCATGGTCTGCAGGGCCAGCTCCCGGGTGGGCGAGAGGATGAGCGCGCGAGCCCCCGTCTGGGCACTGTGCGTCTTTAGTCGCTCAAACATGGGGAGGAGGAAGCAGGCCGTCTTGCCACTGCCCGTCCGCGCCATGGCCACCACGTCCTTGCCGTCCAGGATCACTGGGATGGTCTGCAGAGACACAGGCCAAGGGCAGTGGTGGGGACCGGGTGAGGCCTGCACCCAGCCCTGACTCCATTCTTCCTCCTCTTCTTTTTGGAAAGAATCGATTTTATTTATTTTCCCATCTGGCCTCTGTTTCTCCAACACTTAGTTGTGTACGTGGTGCTGGGGTTTGAACCCATGTCCTCACACGCGCCCCAACTGCTGAGCCACTGCTCCAGCCCCAATTCCATTTTTTTTTTTTTTTTTTTTTTTGGTAAAGAGAGTGAGTCAATTTTATTTATTTTTTCATCTGGTTTTTGTTTTTCCAACACTCAGTTATATACATGGTGCCAGAGTTCGAACCTGTGTCCCTGAGCACGCCAGGCAAGAGCTCTACCGCTGAGCGCTCGATTCCATTCTTGCGAACGCCCATTTGCCTGCCCGCAGGGATGGGCAGATTGCTAGCCCCAGTTCCCTTCGGGGTAAGCTGCACTTACCCCGAAGTCTACAGGAGGTCTAGAAACTCCTCCTCAGGGCCTGAGGGAAGTCTCCCAGTGAGCTAATTCTGGGGACAATAACCAAGAACCCTGGGTGAAGACAGCACCTGGTAGCTCAGCAGTGGGAGTCCTAGCAGGGCTTGACTGGCAGAGACCAGGATCAAGTCTCCACTCCGCTGGGCCTGTCTGCATCTGTGAAATGGGTGAGCTAGAGGAAAGAGGATGTGACACTTGGGACAAGCGATGGCTGTCACATGGCCAGAGAGAAGGGCACAGGAAGCCCTGCCAGGCCCTTACCTTCCTCTGGATGGGCGTTGGCACCTTGTAGCCCTTCTTCATGATGCCTTTGAACACAGGGTAGCTCAAACCTGGGAGAGACATGGGAAGGTCAGGGGGCTGGGAGAGCCCTGGGACACAGCAGCACAGGACAAATGACTGCTTCATCAACAGACAGATGGCAAGAAAAAAAGAACCCAATAGAGCAGAAACTGAAAGATGAACAGACTCAACAGACAAGTCTGGCCAGGTGAGGTGGTACACACCTGAAATCTCAGCAGCTCGGAAGGTGGAGGCCCTGAGCAACCTAGCGAGGCCCTGTCTCAAAAAAAACCGGGCTGGGGGTGTAGCTCAGTGGTGGAGCACCCCCAGGTTCAATCCTCAGTCATGCCAAAGGAAAGGAAAAAGAGGGACTGGTAGGTGTTAAGTCAGCCGAAGACGGGCGATCGATATGTGACGCTGTATTCCACTTTTCCCATATGTTCAAAATTCTTGGTAATTAAAAAACAGAACAAAACAAGGTGCTGGGGACACTGGCCCATGACAGGTGCAGGAGAAGGTGTTGAGATGGGAGGACACGGAGGCCTGGGGACCAAACACGACCTGGGCTTGTGGAGCTGGGAGGCCTTGAGATTAGAAAGCACAGCTTTAGACGCTTCGGGTTCCATCTCTCATCTTTGTGATTCCGAAAGGCAGAACGCAGTCATACGAGGGTTTCTGCTTTCCTGTGATTACCGAGGAAGTTCAGCATGGTGCTGCTGAGCTAACTGCCCGTCTATGCTGCTGTTGGGAACTGACTACTCATTTTCTTCACCCAGTTCTCCACCAGGACGCCTTCTGCTTACCGATTTGTGAAAGTTCTTTGTACATTAGGGGTAATAACCCTGCGTCCCACAGCTTGCGTTTACTTTAGCATTAGTTTTACAGCGCTTTTTGGCATGTAAACGTCAAATTCAAAAACAGTCGAATGAAACGGCGTTCGGGTCACACCGGAAAGCCCTGTTTACCGCCCTAAGTTTATGGAAGCATTCCCCTGGTTATAGCTTGCTCCAGCAGCCGTAGATTTGAGTGCAGGAGAGTTTGGCTTTATCTCTGGCTAGCAGGCGTTCCAACGCCACCTACACCTCTTCCCGCCTCTGCAGCGCCACACGGTCACAGAGCGAACCCCAGCTCTCTGCGGTGCCTGCACGTGCATCACTTTATTCTGAGATCCGTTCTGCTTGCTTTCTCCCTGAATCAGGCCTGTTGCCCCCAGAAGACCCTGCACGTCTGGCAGACCTCATCTCCACGTCTGCTGCCGCAGTCTACCCTACCTGTACGACCATGCAGGGCCGAGAGCACACACTGCAACTCAGTGCAGCGGGAACGCTGCACCCCGAAGCCCCAGAGGCTCTGCTCGCTCACCCACCCATGGACTGGAAGCCTCCAGACTTCTTCTTCTTCTTGTTCTGGGCTCGCACCATCTCCCGGGTGTCTGGTTCCACATCTGAGGTGCACTCCAAGGTCGGAAAGGTGGGCAGGGGTCTGCCGGGCCCCAGCTGGGAGGAGAACAAAGGCAGCATCACTCCAGGCACAATCGGGGCTCAAGGCGGGGGCTGCCCTCTTGCCTGCCTTCCACTAGATCATTCAATTTCTCTGCTAACAGAATGTCCTCAGACGGAGCGGGGACAGAGCACAGGTGCCAAGTGGGCTCTGCGGACACACTGCCTGGGGCTGAATTCCAGCTGTGTCCCTATCTTCTACGGTCTGTGAGCTACTGATGATTCTTACACCTTAAAGATTTGCATAAAAAATAAATCAAAGAAGACAGTGACATTATCTAGTCCCACAAATTCCGGAAGATTCATCACCTGGCCCTGCACAGGAACAGTTTGCTATGAAATTAGAATGCGTGGATCACACGAGCACCCAGCAATATTAACTGGGTACAATGCACGAACACAGTGTCATTCAAGCTTTTCAATAATCTTTGAAGCACATGTAGTCAGCTGCCTCCTCACATATGGGCACAGAGGAGTTAAGCAACTTCTGTGTCCCACAGCCACTCCAGGGTTGGCCCAGATTTTAACACAGGGCTGTGCCCCCGCAAAAACCTTGGTATAAAACCCATATTCAGACTCCTCCTCTGGCACTGGTTACTTCTGCTACCTGCACCCTTCCTTGCCTTTAGCAGTTTCTTCGCAGTCATTGGAACACCTACTCAGTGCTAGGCACTGGCTAGGCTGGAGAAACGGTGGAACTGGACCCATCCCGCTGGTGCCTCGGGGTATATATAATCTTTTCATAAAAATGTCCACTTATTCATCTCCACACCCAGAGCCCACTCTGTGCCAGGTACTGCTGGGCACTGCGCTGTGGGCAGCAATGGGCTGCAGCTCTTCTGGCCACTTGGTGTCCACACCTGTCTCCCTCCTACATCTGGTACTCAGTAGTGGAATGCCACCGGCCGTGGAATCACATCAGCCCGGGTTTGAATCCTACCTGTGCCACTCAAGTTGTGAGATCTTGGTCAAGATTATCAACCTTTCTAGACCTCAGTTTCTTCCTCGGGAAAATGGGGATATCAATAGTCAGCCATAGTTGGTATTAGGACCCAGTGATGAGGCTTGTAAAACTGTTAGCAAGAGCCTGACACATATTGGGTGGCCTACAAATACAGGTTAATTTATTAGTGTTCCAGAGGTCTGCAAGCGTCACCGTCTCGAGCTGCTAGAGGCCCGGCATTCCCTTATTTCAATTTCTGAAGCCTGCCCCAAACTTTTTCGACCTTCGGCACCCGCACTTTTCATTGGACGGCTGGGCACGGAGACCCGCCCCCTAAGCCGAGGCAGCCAATGAGGAGCGCGCGATGCAGGGCCGGCTGGAAGGCCCGAAGGCCCAGGCGCCGGAAGCGCGAGGCTGCGGCAGCGGGTCCCGGCCGTGACACCACCGGGCGGCCCCGAGTCCCGGCCTCGCGCGGCAGACTCCCTCCTCGCCCCCAGTGGGGGAGACTGGGCCCCGCGAGTCCCTGCCCCGCGCTCCTACCTTCCCCGCCCGGGCGTCATCTTCCGCCTGAATCTCAAACTCGCCGTCCTCCGAGTCGCTGTCACGGGCCTGGGAGGCCGCGCCCCGGCGCTTTCGGAGCCCCTTCTTTTTCCTCCACTGGGCCATGGCAGCTGGGGACCGAGGTCCGGCCGCCGGGCGCGCGCCGGCCGCCATGCGGACCCGGGCTCGCCGAACCCGGAAGAGGGCGGAGCCTGCGGGACGCACCAACTGCGCGGGGGTGGGGGGCGCCGCGTCTCCGCGGCCTCTGCGGCGCGCCCCGGATCCTCCGGCCGCCCCCGAGGCCTGGGCGCACGTGCACGACCGCGCGCGGCCCTCCGCGTGGCTCCGGGGCGCTCCGCGGCGTCTGGAGCCCGGCACTCCCCGCGGGCGCTTATGGTCCGGGCCGCGTCCGTCCCGCCGCTGGCCGGTTGCTGTTTGCCGGATGCGCACGCGGAGCACGCGTCGCTAGGGCCCAGCTGCCCCAGGCGCGTCTGGCGGCGCGCGGTGCTGGCGCGATCTGAGTTACCCCGGGCTCCGAGCCCCGGGTATTCCGCGCTGCAGATTAGGAGCTTGGATGCGCTGCCTGCCGCGGGATCCCGTGCACCCCGCGCCGCTGTCGGCTCCAGACCCGGTGCGAAGGAGGCGCGGGAAGCGGGTCCTCAAGGTTGTGTCCGATGCCCGCGAGCCAAGTTGCTCAGGTAGGAAAATAACCCGAGGACCCAGGGACCTTTGGCTCTGACTTGGACAGCGCAGCCTGTGGGGAGAGTGGGTAGTGCGCAAGCGCTGAATTCGCAGCAGGTTCAGATTGGGCTTCCCGTTTTAGCTTTATAGGTGGGACTCACCTTTTGAAGCCGCAGAGTTGTGATCCGTGTAAAATGGATGTAATCAAAGCTACTTCCCGGAGCGGTTGAGAGGATTAAATGAGACGATGTTTGTAAAGCTCTTTGCACGAGGTAGGCTTGGGATTCTGTTAAGACCCCCACCCCCGTCCGTACACACAGCATGTAGGGAATGCTCTTCCCTCCCACCGCATTTTTTTCCCCGGTTGGGGCCTTCGCTCCTTGATACCTTTAGTCGTTCTATGGATGTTTGTTGAGTGCATATTTATTTGCTTATTGAATATTTGCCGGTGGTAGCTTTTTTCCCATTAGGAAGCTGAACAGATTCCCAGAATGCCCCTGGGGGTTGGCTCTCCCTTTTGGGAAGGATTGGTCCAGGGAGAAATAGACCCTTTTGTCTTTGGGATGAGGATGGGGAACTCCAGGAACCTCTTGGTTTTCCTCCACTGCTGTTGTCTCAGGGCTGCCATCTGACTCTTCACAGAGAGCCCTGGAGGCAGGGTCTGGTGGGCAGAGCAAACCTGCTGTCGCCCAGGACCACCGACAGCATGAAGAACCCCGTGGAGTTGGCCAGAAGTGAAATGCAGACCCTCCACCTTCAGCACCGCTGCCGGGGTGGCCCCCGGGTCAAGGCCAAGGCCTCTTATGTGGATGAGACTCTGTTTGGCAGCCCTGTGGGCACCAGGCCCACCCCACCAGACTTTGACCCACCTTGGGTGCAGAAGACTGACAGAACCAAAGGAGTGGGCACCCGGGCACCACAGGCCTCCTTGGCCAAGGGGAGTTGTGAGACCACTCCCTCTAGAGGCAGCGCCCCGACCCTTACACCAAAGAAGAAGAACAAATACAGGTAACATCGTGGGGAGATGCACTGCTGTGTGACCTTGAGCAAGCATCTTGGCCTCTCTGAGCAGCACTTTACCCATATGGATAATAGGACCAGTGATTCCCTGCCTGGAAGGATTGTAAAAAGGATGAAATGAGAGAGGGGTGCATAGTTCTTGGTACTGTATCCTGACACTTAAGAAGTTCTCAGTAAACCATAGTGTTGACTGATGTTGGGACCCCCATGCCCAGTTGAGCTAGATGGCCTGCCTGAGGCCCTGAGAGGTCAGATGACTTGCCCAAGATCACGGAGAAACTTGCAGATTATGAAAGGATTGATATGTGAAGGATAGCTGTTTCAGAATCTAGCCGGTCGTTTTGAAAATGGGTCTTGCTACCTTTTCACAAACAAGTTAGAAAAATAGAAGTTGATGCTAGTGGCTGTTATCGTTAGCGAAAATTGTCGGGATCGCTTCCTCCTGATGTCAGGGTGGAAGAAGTGTCCAGCTGTGAGCCACAGGGCATGGTCCTCTTGCTGTTATCTGTGGTTTGGACAAAGACACAAAAAAATGAGTGTATTAGCCAGGGCTGGTGGCTAAATCCACCAGTTTACGTGGTCACTGTCCTGCAGGCCGGAGGTCCAAGGCAGGTGTTGGAGGTTTGATGTCCCTGGAGGCCTCTCTCCTTGGCTCACAGATGGCCACCTACCTGGTCACAGAGCCTGGGCACATAGGCACTGCTTAAGCTCTTTTTGAGGACAGCAGTCCTGTGGGATCAGGGGCCCATCATTAAGACCTCACCTAAATTGCTTTAGAGGCCCCTTGTCCAAATACAGTAAGGGCGCACACAGATCTGGGGTAGGGAGAGCAATTCAGTCCATAGCAACTGGCCAAGTAAATTTTGGGTCTGTTCTAAGCCGGGATGGTGGGTACACGTCACATTAGAGAAGTGAGATTGGAAATGGTTCCTATCAGATGAAAATCAACAAAGATCAAAGTGAGATCTAACCATCCCGCGGGGTCGAGGGTGGCGCTCACAGTTCCAGCTCTCGAGGCCAGTCAGGTTGAGATTAATACACTGGCCCCCATGACGTGGCTGGAGTGCTGTACCCACAGCTGTAGGCTGCGTCAACAGAGCGTGGCACCCATGGCAAGGGAGGTGAGCCGGCCCCAAGCCCACGTGAGGAAGAGAATTTTCTGGATGCTGACAAGTTCAGGAGTGTGTAGGAGGCAGGGAAATCACTGAGCAAGAACCTGGTGCTGCACCAATGCCCGCAACAGACAGAAATGGTCTGCGCAGCTAAACCAAGAAGCCAAAGGTGGACTTCTCAGACTTGCAGTTCAGGGATGAGAGCTCTATAAGCACTGGCCAGAAACCATGGGCCTGGTGCCTGAGAGGTATGAAAATCATTGCCAAATGAGGCTAATTAAGGACGAGAGGCCTAGAAAGCACTCAGGTGTGACTTAGCATTTGACAGCTTGGTCCCTGAGCTGGGCTTGCTTTGGATCTTGGGCCTCAGCCTGCTGTGGTTTTCTTTGCTGTGACAGAGTAGCTGAGAAAATTAGAGAAGGAAAGGTTCCCGGTTTCCGAGGTCTTGCTCTGGGCCTGCAGTGAGGCAGAGCTCCCAGCAGACGGGCCAGGAGAAGCAGATGCTCACCTCCTGGTGGCCTGCAAGTAGAGACCGGAGGGAGGATCCCAGGGACAAGGCGCACCCCGTGACCTATCCCTCCAGCCACCTCCTGCAGCCATTCAAGTGACTAATCCATCAGAGGATGGATCGCAGGAGGGGTCACAGACCTCATGATCCTGTCACTTCCCACCGCTCTGGGGACCAAGCCTTCAGCACATGAGCCTTGGGGGGACATTCCAGTTCCAAGCCATAACACCTCCCTGTGCCTCAGTTTCCCTATCTATAGAAACAGGTCAGTGACCTCAGTGTGCACACTGAGGAATTATTAAATGGGGCATTCATGCCCCGAGCCTTGGGCCTGCAAAAGGAAGAAGTCCTCCGTAAATAATCAAGCCGCAAGAGCCCCTCTGGGGCTGTGGCCCGGCAGGCTTTGGCACAAACTGGGCCTGGACCCTGTGTCAGCCAGGCACTGGCCTTTGTGATTTCAAGTAGGGTAGGACTGCCCTTAGCTGACAGACCTCTGGGACAAGGGGAAAACAGGTGGGGGAAAGAAGAAAGCAAAGGGCAGAATCTGTGGTTGTATCGCGGTTGCCCTCTGTGTTCCTAGTTTCCACATCTCTGGATCAGAATTGTTGGGGGAAATGACAGCACCCATGTTGAGTGTCTAAACTTTGTAAGTCACGATTCCCTAAACAGTGCTCGTGACCACCGTTTGCTTGAGTGAGGCATCGTGACTGATCATTCTCAGTGATCCGGAGGTGATTTAAAGTATACAGGAGAATTGTGTAGGTTGTATGCAAATTTATATCATTTTATGCAAGGACTTGAGTGTGCAGGTCTTGGTCTTCATGGAGCCTCCTGAAACTAGTCCCACCGTAAGGGACAACTGTAATTGGGACTCTCAGTGGCAAATCACAGAAAACTTATTCAAACTAGCTTCAGCAGAAAAAGGCATTTGGGTCCCACATAAGAGGGGCTGTCGGTCCCCATTTTAGCCCTGCATGTCCTTCACTCTCCAGAAGGGGTGAGATGGCACAGCTGCTTTGGTCTCATAGTCTATCAGCCTAGCAAGGACCAAGGCCAAGTGGGAGAAGAACATCTCTCCCCTAGTAGTTACAGCAAAAATCCAGAGGCAGATTTTCATTGGGTAGACTGGGTTTGCGTGGCTGCCCCTGAACCAATCAGCTAGCTAGGAGGATGGAATATGCAAATTGCCCAGCCCTGGGGCACAAACCAGGGAGTGGGGTCTGGATGCAGGTGAGACCATAGGAATGGGGGCAGCAGCACAGGAGAGGACTGTGGCTTCGCTGTGGGTGCCGAGGTGGGAGACAGGGACCCTCGTGATCTGCAGGCAGTGCCTCTGTGCTGCTGCAGTACCCGCTGGGGACATGGGCTCACCATGTGGCTCTTCCTTTGCCAGACTGGTCAGCCGCTCTCCGTCCTTCTGTGATGAGTCACTGTTTGGCTCCCAGCCCAAGGGTGCCAGCGGGGAGGCCACTTGGATGGCGAAGGGAGATGCTGCCAAGCTCCGAGCCCTCTTCTGGACGCCGCCAGCTACCCCCAGGGACAGCCACTCCCCCCGCCCCAGGGAGACCCCACTGCGAGCCGTTCATCCAGCTGACCCCTCCAGGATGGAGCCCAGGGCGGCAGCAGACTCCCGTGTGCTGTCTGTGGGTGGCTCGGGTGCCCCTCAGCCTCTGAGGCGGGGGCGCTCCCATTCCCTCAGCCACCTGAGCACCCCCAGCACTGGCTACCTTGCCCATGTAAATGGACCTCAGAATCCCAGGCCTTCCACCTCAGGGCTGGCCCTCCGGAGCCCCCTGGTGACTCCCAGGGCTGCCTCAGTCAGTGCTTCAGTGCCAGCCACCCCCCACCAAGGTGGGGCCACCCAGAAGCCAAAGCCCCCTTGGAAGTGAGTTTCTTCATCAGGGTTGCCCAGGAAGACACAGTCCCTGGTGGGGTCCCCTGGGGACACCAGCAGCAGCTGGGTACCCCCCATGGCAGGGGTGGGCAGTGCCTCTCTTTATCCTGACCATCTCTGGTCATTCCCTGCCTTCTCCCCTGGTGTGGTACGGGGGGGGGGGGCGGGGGGGCGGCCTCCGTGGCCTGTCCCAGCCACTCTCAGTGCCAGTGCAGGACCCACTCCCTCCTGCTGTCTTCCCGCCAAGTGAGAATTGCCAACCAGGTGGGGTCTTCCTCCTCCTTCACGCCAGGCCTTGCTGGAGCAGGGAGGCCACAGAGGTGTTTTCCTGGGCTGTGTGGCTCGTGGGGGAAGTGAGGCCATCAGGGGACTGTGTGGGTAGATGACTTTCATTTAAATATTCCTGTGTTTATTTCTATGCATTAAATACAGCTCACCAGAGCATGAGTGTCACTTGATTTCCCCCTTAGGTAAAGGCCATCGTTAGGCCTGACTTGACTTAAATAACAAAGACAACAGGTAGCACAGGACGTGACAGGAATCATGCCAGTGTCACTGGTTACTGAAATTTGGGAACACGGGCCAGGCTCAAGCAATGCTGGAGTGCCTTTCCTGTCATTGTCCCTAGTGCCACTGGCGCCATTAGCTAGAAGGTCACTGCTTCTTCCCAAGGCCTGAACATGGACCCCGACTGTTTTGTTTTGAAATTATATGTATATACATTTCCCACCTTAAAAAATATGGTCAGGACTTCGCCAAGTGGTGGCCCAAGAAGGCCAGCCAGGGACAGGTGTCTCTGGAGGGGACTCAGGACGACTGAGGTGCACATTTCTCCCCTCTGCTGATGCAGGACCCTGGGCCAGGTTGACCCCAGTGTCCAGCCCTAGCGGGTGGAGCTGGCTCTGGGCCTCCTCCCTCCCTCTCTTTCTTAAGCACCAGGATTTCAGGGAGCCCAGTCGGAACCCAGTGGCCAGGACCAGGCACACATGTAAATGCCTGAAGGGGTCAGAGGGCCCTGAGGGAAGCAGGCCGGAGGCGCTCAGCACAGACCCACTTTGCGTCATAAATGTGGGCTGTTTAAATCTCTCAGAGAACTACTTTCCCCTACCTCTGGGTTTTCTTGTAACAGCCCCCTCTCTCTGCCTTGCCACCCCATCTTAATGGATAAGGCCAGAAATACCTTTTCCTGCCTCTATCCCAAAAGTTAGCAGTGGCTCAGTGGGGTGCTCTGGGGTGGCCAGCACCAGGCCATGGTGTGTGGAAGGCGCTTGGGAGTGGCGTGGACTGGGGCCACCCAGCGTCTCCACCATCTGGGGTGAGAGACTGCTTACTAGAAGACATGCAGCCCTGAGATATTTGGATGATGAGATTTTTCCAGAAAAGTCTGCAAGGTTTCTATGTGATAGCTCCCAATTTGTTAAATGCCAGCAGCTAATAAAAACAAAAAAGTTAAACTTTTGGGGACCAAGCAAAGCCGCAGGTTTACACCACCTGGACTGAGCATTCACAGGCTGGAGGGGAGAGCTGGGGGCAAGCAGATAGGCCCAGGGCAGCCCCTGCAGACACCTGTGACCCACACCCTGCTGCCCCAGCGGGTGACTTGTCTGTCACAGCCTTAGCAGCTTCTAGGCTGCGACCAGTCTTACTCTCCCCTGAGGCCATGGTAACGAACCTGTGGCCTGGCACCCAGCTCAGGCAGCCAGGTGCCCAGGGTCTCCAGAGGCAGACGCCGCCCACGGCCCCGAACAAAGGCAGCTTTACCTGTGCCGTTCCTCCAAATGTGGTTGAGGAATTTTTTAATGGGAAACACAAAGCAGTGAATGGCGCCTCCACCTGGGTGCGTGGGGCAGCAGGTGCTGGCCTGGCGGGGCTCACTTCTTGCCCTTGCCCTTGGCCTTGGCCTTGCCCTTGCCCTTGCCCTTCTCCTTCTTCTCCTTCTCCTTGTCCTTCTTCTCCTTCCCTTTGCCCTTGCCCCGCTTCTTCCTCCTGGACTTGAGCATGGAGCGGACCAGGTAGCCCTTCCACATGGCCTGGATGAGTGTGGCTGCGCGCACCATGTGCATCATCTCGCGCTCAGCCTCCATCTTCTTCTTGGAGTTGATCTCCCGCTCGGCCAGGATCTGCGAGAACTCGTCCACCAGCACCGCGTGCCTCTGCTTCAGCTCTGCCAGCTGCAGCTGCTCCTCCTTGTGGATGGCCTCCAGGTCCTCATACTCGTCCTGGGGGTCAGGGTGGCACAGCCCTTCCAGGTGACACCGATCTCCCCGCCCTGCCCACTCCTCCCCTGCATCCACCAAGCGCGTCCCATGCGCAGGGTTTCCAGAGACAAGCTCAGTAGACAAGGCCCCTGTCAGCAAGGAACCCACACACTTATCGGCCTCCACTTTTGGACAGAATCCCAGGGCCTTGCACATACTAGGCAGGCGCTCTGCCACTAAGCTACACCCCCGCCACACAGCTCCTGCTGCAAGGCTCCCTTCTCTAGGGCTAGACAGGAGGAAGCCCTGACCTGCCCTTCTGACACCACAGTCGGCCTTGAGCCACGTGGGCTGATGTCACTTCCCCAGGCCTCCCCGGCCCTCAGGGCCACCAATGTTATTCCAGAAGTGGGTAGGTGTTTAGGGACTGCCTAACTGGTAGGCAAGCACCCCCTGAGCAGTTCCTCTAGACCCTGCCCTGGGTACAAACACCACAACTGCATCTCACTTAATCCCCACCATGGTCCCAAGACAGCCATTGCTGCCTCTTGATTAAAGGCAGAAACAAGCTCAGGAAAGTCAAGTCTCTTGCTGAAGGTCACCCAGCTGGTAAGTGACACTCAATTGGCACCTTCAGGTGATAATAGGGACTTTCCTCACTGCTGAACCCTAGCACCTGGCATTTCTCAGGCACTCAGTGGAAGTAGCTGAGTGACAGGGTGGTGGAGACAGACTGACATCTGTGGAGGTGACCGCTAAGCGGAGGATATGGCATGTGGCCACTAGGTGGAGCCAAGATCGCAAGGCCTAGCACCAGGCACTTGGTGGCTACACAGCCCCTGGCTCTTTCCCACTTCCCTCCTCTCTGCCCAGACTGAGTGAACCCTTGGGACGATGTGTGGGGCTTCCTCCAGGCCAATCTGGGGAGGCTCAGAGACTGGCCCAGACCAGGGACATCTCCCATTCCGCAAGGATCTCGGGAAAAGCACAAGAAAGAGACTACTGACAAATACCTGCTTTTCACCCATCTCCATGTCGTATTTCTGGATCCAGTTCTCTATTTCTGTCTCCACTTTATATTTTTTCTAAAAAAAAAAAAAATCCAAACAGTCATTGCTTGGTGGGGTAACATTAACCACAGACGGCACTGAGCCCTGGGCACGTGCAGGCCCCATGGCAGGTGCTCCACCCACCTCGCCCTCTGAATCCACACAAGCAGTTCCTTCCTCCATTTCGTAGATGGGGAAACTGAGGCTCAGACATGCTAACTCACTAGCCCAAAGTGACACAGCTAATGGGTGGTCGAGTCAGCAGTGTGGCTTCAAGGACGTTCCAGGCAGATGCAGAGCCCTGAGGTATTTCAGGGACAGGAACAGAGGCCCTGCGGTGACTCGGTGACTCGACTTGGTGTGGCCCAGTGTGGTCCCTGCTGCAGTGTCAGCTGCAGAGTTTGGATTCTCGCATAGGGACAAGGGAAGCCACCAGGTGGATTCAGATGCAGTGGCCAGGCATGATCTAATCTCGTCTTTAAGGAATGTAACAGAACATTACTCAGCCGGAAGAAGGAACAAGACCCTGAGACATGCCACCCAGGCGAACTCGAAGACATGACGCTGAGTGACAGGAGCCAGCAGCAGAGCCCACAGGTGGACTCCATTTATGCGAAGTGTCCAGAAAAGTCAGATCCATGGAAGCAGAGGGCAGGTTAGTGGTTGCCAGGGCTGGGGAGAGATGGGGGTGACTGCGGGTGGGCGCGCGGTCTCCTCTGAGCTTGCGTACACAGTGAAGGTACTAAATGGCTTATTATTAGTATCATTTGCACTGGGGCTTCCACCTAGGGCCTCACACTTTCTGGGCAAGTGCTTTACCACCGAGCCACAGGCCTGCCCAGCATCTTGCCAAGTTGCCCAGGCTGGCCTCGAACTTGCCATCCTCTGTCTCAGCCTCCCAAGCAGGCACTGCGCCCAGCTAAAAGGGTTCATTTTGCACATATGAATTTCACCTCAATTAAAAACAATAAATAAGCTCCCTGATCCTACAAAGCAAGAGTCCTCACCTTGGGTGCTGTGGGTGGCTGGCTAGGGGCACTGTGGCCCCCACAACCGTCCACCAGTTTAAGTCCTGTATCTAGGCCTTCTGTCTGTGGGGAAGCCCATGACACCCATCATGTGCTCAAAAGAGACAGGGACAGGTATGCAGAAGGCTCCCTCTGGGAGGAAACAGACAAGGTGAGTGTGCTGGGCTGGGCCTGGCTGAGACTGGAAGAGGCGAGGGAAAAGCCTTCATCTACCCAACACCTACTGTGGCTCTTGTTACCGCTGAGTTCGTCATCTTCACAGCCAAGGGTGAAAATGGGCTCGGAAGGAGCTGCGTGCCCTCTGTCTGAGGTTCACATGCTCCTTCCTTTCCTTTGTGGACACCCAACAAGGTGGGAGCCATCATCTCGCAGGGGCAGAGGAGCTGAGGGACTTGCTCAGGGTCACGGAGCTGGCATGGCACAATGTGGGGACCAGTCTGGGCCTGTGTGCTGCCCCTCCCGCCTCCCAGAACAGTTTGGGCCTGAGCCCTCCCCTTAGCCAGCCCTCGGGAGTGACGGAGCCATCGTGCCCTCGGTGGCCTGGGCCCCTACCGTCCCCGCCTCCCCGCTTCCCAGGCACCTTCCTGAGCGCCTGCTCGGCCTCGCGGTTCTCCATGACCAGGTTGTGGTACTGTGAGCGGAGCGCTAGGATCTCCTGCTGGATCTTGGCCAGCCTGGCCTGCGACGCGCGAACGTCCGCCTTCTGCTGCTTCTCCGCCTCCAGCTTGGTGCGGAGGAGGCTGTTCTCCGAGACCTTGAGCACCTGGTGCAGGTGGTTTTTCAGTTCTTGGATCACAAAGTTCTCCTTCTCCACCTGGGCTGGGACAGAGAGGGGCTGCACTAATACCACGCAGGCACCCGCAGTCACGGGAGCACATGGCTGGCTGACGCTCAGGATCCTACCCTCAACCCTGCCAGGGGCAGGTGACAGGGACGGTGAGACAGCAGATGAGGAAACTGAGGCTTGAGGAGGCGGTGTCATCTGGTTCACAGCTGAGATAAGACTTGTTTTGTTTTTAGTGGTGCTGGGGATGGAACCTGCCCTTCACTCACTAGGCAGTGCTCCACCACGGAGCTACGCCCAGCCCCCCAGCCAGGTGGGTCTGATCCCCACCTCTACCTCCCGACAGCAGTGAAGGGCGTGGGCCTGCCCCAACGAGGCCACAAGACAGGTCCAGGACAGCAGGCACAGGAGGAAGGGTCTACTTGGTAGCAATGCCACCATGGTAGCAGAGTTGTGTTGAACAGGTGCAACGGTGACTGTGGCCCACCAAGCCTAACGTGCAGCCTGGCATCGCCACACCCTGGCTCCAAGTCCTTCCTCATCTGCCTGCCAGGCTGCTCCCTCCCATTCGAGTCCTGCTTCAATGTCCCTGGCCCCTTTGGTCCTCCCTCTGGCTCTCCTGTGTCATCTCCTGGTAGCACCCTATGCTTACCCTTCACTCTATTTCTCAAAACTATAATTAAATGAGTCCTTTAATACCTGCTTTCTCTACTGTGAACCCTGTGAGGTTGGGGCCATGTGGGCTGGTTTAGTAGACTGCCAGCTGGTAAGTGCTCAAAGCAACCTTTGTGGAGTAAATTAATGAAAAAAAACCCCACTTAAATCATGGAGGGAAAACCCAACCATGAGTGGCCCAACAATGTGGGCCACTCAGCGTGGCTCCTTCACGACCCACCTGCGGTGGGAACCATACCTCCGAGTCCCTGTTCTTCATCCTCGCTGCCAGCTCCTTCTCCAGAGTGTCGATGATGTCTTGGTTTCTCCTGTTCCGCCGGGTGATGTCCTGTATGAACTGGGCCTTTTCCTTCACCTCCATGGGGCTAGTGAGAAGCTTCTCGAACAGGAAACCGCGGAGCTCCTCCAGGCTCCTGATGAAGTGCTGGGCCTCTGCGCTCCTGCCCAGCGCCTGTACCTGCAGGAGGCTGGCCGCCTGGGGGTTGGTGAGCAGCACCCGCAGGATGTTCTTGGTAGAGTCCCTGATCTGCTGCATCAGGGGCCGGAGGCTGGCCTTCTGCAGCTCGAGGGAGAGGAGGCTGTCGTGGAGCCACACCTCCTCCTCGTCCTCCTCCTCCTCCTGCAGCTGCTTCTCTTTCTCCTGCAGCTCACTGATCCTCTCCAGCAGGGCCTGGCCCAGGGCCTCATGCTCCCTCACTGCCCTCGTGATGGCCTCTCCCTGCACACCCTCTAGCACATCCATATGGGACGTCACATATGGCAGCAGGGTCACCAACTCCACCTTGTAGATGGCCTCATCCAGGACGGACATGATCCTTTTGGCCTCAATGGTGGTGAGTTTGGACTTAGAGGGGACCAGCGGTTTCATCTGGTTGCCTGGCTTTGGCCATAGCTCTGTCTTCAGTGGTATTCTGTCGAAGGCAGGGCCTTGGTAGAGAGGCGTCACAGCGAGGACGTCTAAAGCCATGTCGTGGGCAGCCTTCCCTGCCTCTGTGTGCCCTCGAAGACAGAGGCTTCAGGTGCTGAGTCTCGTGCCTTGATGGCGTCCAGCTCACCTGCAGAGCAAGCAGTGGGTGCTTAGTCTGAGCCACAGATGTCTGCAGGCACGCTTTCCCACAGAACCCTTCCCACCGAGAGCACTGAGCAGCGCTGCGCTTAGCGATGGTGCCAGGCCACTGGGGTAGGAGCACCGAGGGTGGAGGTGGGTCTCAGGCACCTGTGCCATGCAGGGAGCAGATGGGAAGACGGACGGTGTTCTGAGCATTTAAATAAGGTAACTGTTACACAGAGGGAGAAGAGTGGTGAGGCCAGCAGGGCAGGATGAAGCCACCAGGCCACTGTCGATGACAGGAAGCCATCACCTAGGCAGGAGGTAGGTTTATACAGAAGCTCCAACCACAGCCTTCAGCCCCAGAGGAGTTAGAGCCACTGCTCACAGGTGATTAGCAGCCTCTCCCTTCCCTCGCCTAAATCAGAGGGAAACCCACACACTAGGGAGGGAGCTGGGGCCGTGCAGCCAGGGTCAGCAGTGAAGACCCAGAGCAGAACGGGGAAGAGCACACAGGACTAGGAAAAACACGTTTTCAAAGACTTTGGGTGCTGATTAGAAAAAAAAAACCAAAAAACCTGGGAGGGGGCGGGGCCAGCGGGCAGCGAACAGTAACCTCAGAACAGTAATCTCAAAACACGATTTAAAAAAAGTTTCATCACCAACTTAGCAAGACCATGTCTCCAAATAAAAATTAAAAAGGGCTGGGGATGCGGCTCAGTGGTTAAGCGCCCTTGGGGTCAATCCCTGATACCAAACTAATAACAATAATAAATAAATAAATAAAGTAAAAATTTCACTGCAATGCGGTGCTGGGTCCTGGATCAGAGAAGGACATAGTGGAGCAAGCAGAGAACCTGAAGTCCGCGGAGAGTCAACAGCACAGGATGATGTTAATTTCTTAGAGCTGACCAACAACAGATCGTGTTTACAAAAGGCGCTAATGTTAGGGGAGGGCACCGGCACTCTCTGAACCATCTTTGCAAATTTTTCTGTAAACCTACAATTATTACAAAATAAAAAGCTTATTTAGAAGACCATGCCCGGAAAGCCCAGGGTGGCAATCAGAATCTGACTTACATTGCCTCGGCAGACAAAGCCAGGCAAGCACGGAAGACTTGCGGCAGGGCAACTAGGCTCCCTCAGCCGAAAGACGGGTCCTCGTGATCTGTGGGACACTTCTGGCACAAGGCCGGGACATGAGTGCTCAGCAAATGACAAATGTGGTCAGCCCAGGGAGACTCCAGGTCGGGACTTGGTGGATTGCCCGGGCTCCTAGCCAAAGGCAACTGCTTGGATCCACTGGGCCTCCCAATGGACCAAGGCCCAGAAGGATCCCTCCCCTGCTCCCTCCCCAGCCTGCTGACGAGTTCTCCAGGTGTCCCCATCCCGCGTCCACTCCTTATTTCTTGTCTCCTCTCTTCTAAGAGTTTCGCTTTATCCTTTTCGTTTGTTTTGCTTTTTTGTTTTAGTACCGGGGATTAAACCCAAGGGTGCTTAACCACTGAGCCATGTCCTCAGACCTTTTCTAATTTTATTTTGAGACAGGTTCTCAATAAGTTGTCAAGGCTGGCTTTGAACTTGCAATCCTCCTGCCTCGGCCTCTGGAGCTGCTGGGATTACAGGTGCACACCACCACGCCTGGCTGCCTTTCTCTGCTTTTTTTTTTTTTTTTCTTTTTTCTTATGCTTTCGTTGCTCCGAGGCTTCGTTGTGTACGTGATGCTGAGGTTTGAACTCGTGTACTCGCACATGTCAGGCAAGCGCCGCAAGCGCTGTAACCTCTGAGCCACCACTCCAGCCCCTGCTTTTCTCTGTCTTGATCGCTACTATTTACCCAGCATTGAAAACCTGGCCATCACCTTGGGAAGAGAGCTGCTTCTACCACTTAGAGGTCACCCCTGCAAGTTTTTTTTTTTTTTTTTTTTTACGAGAGAGGGACAGTGAGGGAGAGAGAGAGAGAATCAACTTTATTTGGCTTTCATTGCTCCAAGGCTTCGTTGTGTACATAGTGCTGAGGTTTGAACCCACACACTTGTGCATGCCAGGCAAGCGACGGAACCGCCAAGCCACCGCTGTCCAGCCCATCCCTGCAATTTTTATTTTCATACTTTACCTGTGGATGCGAGAAATGTTTGAAAGAAAGAATCACTAGGACTTGATGAGTGAAAAAGGGTTTTGGATCCGGGTGAGTGCGAGAGAATGGTGGGGGCCCTTGAGAAATGGGAGGATGGAGAGGGGAGGATGAAGAGCTGTGTCCCTCCTTGAGTTCTGGCTGCCATCCCTGGAGTGGACAGTGGGCAGTGACGTCGGGGCCTCCCTGGGTTCAGTCATTGACAGTGCCCTGGTTACCCTGGAGGAACTCATTCTCTCTCCCTTTGTGTGCAGTCGCTATGGTTTGCAGAAATGCCCCCTAAGGCCCACGTGCTGTAGGACCAGTCTCCAGCGTGGTGCTGTTGGGAGGAGGTGGAACTTGAGAGGTGAGGCCTGGTGCAAGGTTAGGTTGCAGGGAAGGGGACAGCCCTTCCTGCCCGGGACAGGGATCACCCTTCCTGCCTGGGTCGGGGATAGCCCTTCCTGCCTGGGGCGGGGATAACCGGCCTCCCCATTCTCCCTCTCTAATTTTTTTTTTTTTTTGTACTGGGGATTGAACCCAGGGGTACTTAACCACTGAGCCACGTCCGCAGTCCTTTTACTTTTCTTATTTTGAGATAGGCTGTCACTCAGTGCCCAAGCTGCCCTTCCATTTGCGCTCCTCATGCCCCAGGCTCCAGAGCCCCTGGGATTGCAGGGGTGGGCCACCACACCTGCTAGCTCTCCCTGTCGCACTTTCCTCCACCAAGTCCTCCCACCATGGTGCTCTGCTTTGCCCCAGCCCCAAAGCAATGGAGCCAACTGACCATGGACTGAAGTCCCTGAAACCATAAACTAAAACCAACTGTCATCAGAAGTGGTCAAGGATTCTGCCACAGTGCAGAAGCCAGGGGCACAGCAGTCTTGGGGTGACTATCAATCAGAAAGGGGCACATGGGATAGGCAACGGTGGGGATGGATGCTTCAGGGTTGTTTTTGAAGCTCCTGCCCCCAAGGTCCCCAGACCTTCCCTGACTGTTGTCCACTGTGGCCTGGTTTCTCAGTATTTCCTTCAGAGTTTTGCTTGGCCTGGGTCAGCTTCTGTTGCTTGCGATCAAAGCTTCAGAGCTGATAAAATATCAGGGCAACTAAGTACAAGGCCCTGGGTTCGACACCCAGCACTGCTGACGGGATTAGAGGGCTTGGGGCTCTAATCCCTGGAGCAGTGGCTCAGCGGTAGAGCACTTCCCTGGCATGCATGAGGACTGGGTTCAAACCCTAGCACCACATGCACAACTAAATGTGAGAAAAACAAACACCAGATGAAAAAATAAATAGAGTTGATTTTTAAAAAATCCAAAGGAGAAGTGAATTTGAAGCCACAAAAGATTATCTTTAATTCACCAAACCAAAGAGTAAGCCTGGAGAAGAGGAGGGAATGAAGGAAGCAGAGAAAGTGACTCAGCACATGGAAAGGAGGGCCAGCAAGCTGCTAGGGATACTTGGATACTTAGATCCTTAACCAGCCCAAACGATCCAAAACCAGAAGGCTCCTTGGGGGTGTAGGACGGAAGCAAGAAGGATGTGGTCTTCATCCCTCTGATTCAGAGTCACTTGCTGCCTGCCAATCAAGGTCCTGAATTCCTCTGAGGCTTTTCCTGAAGACAAAGTTTTCTGGACAGCCACAGGGCTCTCTGAGGATGAAGGATCTTTGCTGCAAGGCCACAGGATGAATGTGAGCTTAGTACATAACGAACACACTCTCCCCACTGCACCCCAAAGCTCTCAGGCATAAATCAGAGATTGCGGCTGGAAACGCGACGTTAGAGGAAATGTTTCCAATTTGCTTTCAGCCAAATTACCTCTTCTGCTTTAAAGGGCAAACTTGTTTTCTTTGATTATGATGACGCCCATCGGTTCTTGACAGCTCATTTGGGTGTACAAGAAAAAGCCGGTGGAGCTAGGATTGGGGGGTAAAGGCGTCTGACTCCGCTGACAAAATCGCTGCAGAACCTCCTTTCCTTGAATTCTAATATGATCATTTCATGTCCTTTTTAATGCCACCAACCTTAATATTTAAATCATTTCCAACTTAAGCTTCCCCTTTTAAAATTCCTGCCCTGAGAGTGAAGCAGGATTGTTAATGGATGGGGACTTTAATTGGATCCTTCCCTTTATTTGTCATTAATTCTGCTGATGAACTTCATAAATGGAAATATATCTTTATCATGCAAATTATACCTCGTCTCCATTCAAATTGGCCTGGTGGATATTTTATTACTTTCACTCTCTGAGCATTTGGGGAAAAAAAAAAAAAAAGACTTGAGCTAAATGATCATTTTCTTCCCTTAGAGAAAAAACACCTACAGCTTCCTACAGGTCCAGCTCAGTTACCGGGGGAAGTCAGAGGGTATCGGACAGAACGAGACTAGGGGCAGGGGTCTCAGTTCAGGAATTCCACTTTAATATTGGCTAAATCTCCGGATCTTCCTGCACACTAGAGTCTGTCCTAAATGCTTTACAGGAACAAATCCCCGTAATCCTCACAACCTACACGACAGAGGCACGGTTACCTCCATTTCACAGAGGAGGAAAGGGAGGCGGAGAGAGAGAAAAGTGACCTAGCCAAGATTTCTGCCAAGCCACCGGCTCCGGAGCCTGCACCTCACGCACGGCCGCTATTCTGTGTGATCTATTTATTTAGCTATTTAGAGCAGGCCTCACTGGGTTGCTCAGGCTGGCCTCAAACTCAGGATCTTCCTGCCTCCGCTTCCCTGGTCACTGGGATTATAGGCGTCTGCTACTGCACCCAATAGTCTTTTTTTTTTTTTTTTTTTTTTTAAAGAAAGGGGCAGTGAAAGGAAGAGAGAATCAATTTTATGTAGTTTTTCGTGTGGCTTCTGTTGCTCCCACACTTTGTTATATACATGGTGCTGGGGTTTGAACTCGTGTCCTCATGGAAATCTCACTAAAAGGAGGAGAGAAATTAAGCAAATCAATAAAATCTCCAATGAAAAGGGAGCAATCACCACTGATCCCATAGAAATCCAACAAATTATAAGATCATATTTCGAAAACCTATACTCCTCCAAATTAGATAATTTGGAAGAAATGGATAAATTTCTAGATGCACACAACATCCCTAAATTGACACAGAATGATATTGAATTCCTAAACAGCCCAATAACAGACACAGAAATCCATATAGCAATTAAAAGTCTATCAAAGAAGAAAAGCCCAGGACCTGATGGCT
This sequence comes from Aplodontia rufa, assembly GCA_004027875.1. Lineage (NCBI taxonomy): Eukaryota > Metazoa > Chordata > Mammalia > Rodentia > Aplodontiidae > Aplodontia > Aplodontia rufa. The sequence goes on from PVKS010006170.1 coordinate 61,107, forward strand.
TCTCCGCTGATCTTTACCACACTTTTGAGGCGGAACTAACACCTCTCCTTCTTAAGTTATTTCAAGAAATTGAAAAGGAGGGAACTCTCCCAAACACTTTTTATGAAGCAACCATAATGATACCGAAACCCAACAAGGATACATCAAAAAAAGAAAACTACAGACCAATATCCCTTATGAACCTGGACACAAAAATGCTTAATAAAATCCTAGCAAACTGTATTCAAAAACTTATCAAGAAGATAAGTTCATCTTGATCAAATGGGCTTCATCCCAGGAATGCAGGGCTGGTTCAACATATGCAAAACAATTAACGTAATTCACCACTTAAACAGAATCAAGGACAAAAACCATATGATCATCTCAATCGATCCAGAAAAGGCCTTTGATAAAATCCAGCACCCTTTTATGCTCAAAACTCTAGAGAAGATAGGGATCAAAGGATCATTTCTGAACTATGTACAGGCTATATATGCTAAACCCTCAGCTAGTATAACACTAAACGGAGAAAAGCTGAAAGCATTTCCTCTAAACTCAGGAACAAGACAAGGCTGTCCGCTCTCACCATTTTTATTCAATATTGTTCTTGAGACCCTAGCTGGAGCAATTAGGCAAGAGAAAGAAATCAAAGGGATGAAAATAGGAAGAGAGGAAGTCAAACTCTCCCTTTTTGCTGATGACATGATCCTGTATCTGGAAGATCCAAAAAACTCCATCAGTAAACTGCTTGAACTTATAAACAGATTTAGCAAAGTGGCAGGATACAAGATCAACACACATAAATCAACAGCTTTCCTATACACTAATAATAATAGGACAGATGAAGAAATCAGGAAATCAGTCCCATTCACAGTATTTTCGAAAAGAATAAAATACTTGGGAATTAACCTTACAAGGGAAATCAAAGATCTCTACAGTGAAAATTATCGGACATTGAAGAATGAAATCCAAGATGACCTAAGAAGATAGAAAGTTGTCCCGTGCTCTTGGTTAGGCAGAATTAATATAATAAAAATGGGCATTCTGCCAAAAGCTCTATATGTAGATTTAATGCAATCCCTATTAAGATAACAATGTCATTCTTTACAGACATAGAAAAAGAAATTCTCAAATTCATTTGGAACAATAAGAAACCTAGAATTGCCAAAATTCTACTAAGCAAGAAAGACAAAACAGGCGGTTTTGCCATACCAGATCTAAAACTATACTATGGAGCTGTAGTAACAAAGACAGCATAGTATTGGTATCAAGTTAGGAAAGAAGACCAACAGAATAGAATAGAAGACCCTGAAACAAACCCTCAAATCTTTAAACATCTGATTTTTGACAAAGGGGGACAAAATATTACATGGAGGAGAGACATCCTATTCAACAAATGGTGCTGGACAAACTGGACAGCCACTTGCAGAAAGTTGAAATTAGACCCATATCTTTTACCTTCCATGAGAATCAAATCCAAATGGATCAAGAAGCTAAAAATTAAACCAGCTACTTTGAAACTGATGGAAGACAAATTAGGTCCAACACTTTAGCATTTGGGAGTAGGCAAAGACTTTCTCAATATGTCTCCTAAAGTGAAGGAAGTAAAGTAAAAAATCAGTGAATGGGATGCCATAAAGCTA